>JAEQBH010009127.1:0-98548 GCA_016808115.1 Tetrastigma voinierianum
TGTACAAAGAAAACCCATCACGAGTTCGACCTAAGTGGCTTCTATCTTGCGATAGCGACTACGGTGGTAGGAGGAAATTTAGGATACGTATATTGTTGATTCAGATCACCCTCGTGGCACGAATCATAGCCTAACAACATAGCATATGTCTGGACGTGTGCACATCATTGCATACTTCAGACTTTCGATAGCACTGGAGTAAGGTACTTTGGACATTTGTTCTTTCTCTTCAAGCGACTTGGGACACATATCAAGACTAAGGCTCAAATTTCTCTCAACAGTGGTGTCCATAGGCTTGCAATCAGCCATGTAGTATGACGTAACATTTCATATAGACACATCTCTTGAGATGAGATAAACCCGGGAGCGTTTGAGCGATCCTTAGGATCTGCAGAGTGACATAGCTAACCTCCCCATGTCTTTCATTTTGAAATTTGATGGCCAATCACTTCTTGGTCACATCTATCAATTTCTTATCATTTCACCCTTTATTAATATGTGTCGACATATGGGATAGAAATTATGAAGTGGTCATTTAAACGTTTAATATACACACAATGATCCTCTTCCATCATTGTAAAACCATCTTTCAACATGGCTTGCTAAAATTTGAGGTTCCATTGTCTTGAGGAGTGTTTAAGACCATAGATGGATCTTTTGAGCATACAAACTTTGCGCTCCTATCCTTTGAGCTCAAAGCCTAAAGGTTGATCCATATAGATTTCTTCATCGAGCTCTCCATTAAGGAAAGCAATCTTAACATCCGTATGGTATAATTCTAGATCCATTCTTGCCTGATAACTGAATGGTGAATTGATCTGAACGACCATAGGCGAGGGAAGGTCTCTTCATAGTTAATCCCCTTTTTGTTGTGTGCCTTCCACCCAACTACTAATTGTTGATTGATTTTATAAACAGCGGCTAATTTACACGGCACTACCACCCAGAATTATTCAATCTAGCGATTATACGGCTTTTGTTTGGCTCAATATATATAATTTGTTTTCTGCCGTGTAAGTAATAATTTGCAATTAAAATTAGGTTTGGTCTAAATCATTGCAAGTGCACTGGTCATACAAGTAATAAAGCGGACATAATAAGTTTAGATATCATTCCCACGAGGATTGGTGCAATCTAAAGATTAACTACCTCACTATAAGATCATCCACTATTTGAACCTTTGATTTCCACATAGAAAATTATCTTTTTTAAAATATAAAATATGTTGAAAGATAAAGAAATTCTAAAGTACACATAGGTTAGAGTTCTTGCTTGGACTGTAATCTTGTTGGAAATGAAATCGATTGTAAGTGACCCATAAAGTTCATGAGGATTTCAAATAAAATAGAAAGTATGGTTCATGAACTTTGGAATTGTCCAAGAGCAAGGTAGTGTAGCATTGAATTTCTCCTCACACCACACATTTCACTCTCCAGCTTACCACATTTCTATTTCTAGACAATGGGTTTGAAAAGCTACTTGTAGAACTTGATCCTCTTTAAGATCTAATTGTTTTTCCTTCTCAGTATTTTACAACCATCTCTTGGGTGGAATTGCTTACCCCATAGGCATTGAGGATAATGCAGAAGCCCTTTCAAATTAATTGGTACCTTAATATCAATTAGACAAGAATTTCCTCTCTCTCCTTGATTAGAATCTTGGCTAACGTAAGATTGAAGTTATTCTTCTCAATTGAGTGAAACCTCTCGAATAAATTTGCCTTGCTAGATCGATGGCGGATCTTATTTCTCGAGAACACACTCCTGCTGTCACCCAAGAGGGAACCTTGAAGTCAGAGGTTAGAACTTTACCAGTGATATACCAGAGTGATTAAAGAGTGCATTAGTTCAAATAATATCAATGCAATTTACCTAGCGTAACTCCTTGCTCTTAAGGTAAATATCTATACAATGCCATAGAGATTCTGCATCATCGAGCAATGATATAGTTCTTTTTGGGTACCAAACACTGATATTCCGAATTGTTCAATGTAGGAGTAATACCAATTAAATCACTCCAATTTTCATACCCAATACAACATTAATATATTACAAACAATAATTTCTTATGATTCTTCGAGAGGAGCTTAACACTTTATTCTTGGATTACAAGCCAGCAATGACTAGTTGATCAAACAAATTCATTGAAATTGCAATCAAACTGAAGAAAAATGAATTCCAGAAAAATTCCTAGATTCCATTAAATTTCAGACATAAATTGAAGCTTGATTCACATTCATCTAGCTCGAAATCTTAGTTTTGAATCCTTTACTCTAATCCTAAAGAAAAATGATTCTGAAACAAAACTAAAAATTTAAAAAATAAAAGAAAAAAAGAAAAATACATACAATGAGACTTGACTCTTCAACAAAAAACGATGAAGCGGCTGAAGGCTTTGCTTTTCTCCCATGAGTTTATTTATAGGCTTAGGTCTTGGGCCTTAAAAGCAAGGTGATAATTATGGCGTTTGAAAAGCCCAAAGGAAAAATCTTGCCTAGCCTTTCTTTACATTATGGCGATGTAGGCAGTGCTTCAGCATTTATTAAGAAACTTCTATGTTATTGGGTTGAATACGGGTGCTTCTATGACATTTGCTGGAATTATGACTAAATTTTGATGTAAATGCGATGTACGATATTGAATATGAAGTTCTAATCATTTCAGCTGATGTCGCGACATTGCTAACCTAATGTCTCGACATTGATCCGTTAAGATCAACCTTAACTGCTTTGATCTGATGTTGCGACATTGTTGATTTGATGTCGTGACATTGCATCTTCCCTTCTGAGCGTTTCTATTGATGTAAGTGACATTTACGCCCGATGTCGTAACATTTGCTATGATGTCGCGACATTGAATTAATCTTATCCTTAATTTTGCTTTGATTTGATGTAGCGACAGCATTGCAAGTTTAGATACTAAGACGTTCAAACGCGGTGATCTTAAGCGCCATTGTCATGGCAATGTTGCAACATTGAACACTTGTTGTTCCTATAGTCTTTCCTTGATGTTGCAACATTGGCTTGATGCTCTAAATGGCTTTCGAGTCAGATGCCGCGACATTGAAAAGACAATGATGTTGCGACATTGACTTGATGTCGTAGTGGAGATTTGAAAAGTCTGATCTTAAGGTGATATCGGTAAGCGATCGTCGCGACATTATGGGAATTTTGATCTAACTATCTTAGCGATGTATGATGATGTTGCGACATTGTAGTAACTAGCATGACACTCTCCATACGATGTTGCGACATTATTCTTAATTGTGTGACATTCTTTGCCTTTGCTTATATATATATTTTTACATTTTAACGCTTTCTACCTTCTTTTCTTCAAATTTATGCAAAACATAAATACGGGTGAAAATTCCATAATTTTACATTAAATAAGACTTTTAAGCAAGTAATACTTGAAAAATGAGCTTAAAATAGATGAGTTTAGACTCGTAAACTCCTAAACTTAAAGTTTTGTTGTCCTCGAGCAAAGAAAATGCTATTTGTTTGTCCTCAGCAGTAGAAATCGATTTTAAGGACATTTATCAATTAAATCATATTTTCAGGCAGCTCAGCAATTTAGCCTCAGTAGTATTTTAGTTGTGACATCAATTCTAATTAAGCTTCATTTTCATAATCCTAAAAATTTTCAATTTAGATAATTAAATAAAGCATGTAATTCATAGTTAATAAACATATACAGTTCTTGACTCTGTGAGTGTGTGTTGGTCTTCCCTTTATGATTAATTTCTGATTAAAGTAGCCTTATGATGAAAGTCGTATACAGGAATATTCTTACAAAGTAATTTGGGTCCCGTAAGCTTGTTAGTTGCTATAATCATTCTCTATTATCGACATAACACAACCTCATAATCAATGGGTTGTTGAGGCTTGTAATGTATGGCTAGGGTACTTGGGTATATGATTAGACATTTTAAAAATCCGTTTGCAGATTGCATACATTTTCTCAAACTGCCTTCAGCGCTCGTCCTATTTTTATGCTAGAAATAGCATTTGAAACACCACCAAACTTGATGTGCGTTTACATTTTTCTCCTTTGGCGGCACTACTTTTCTCTTGCTATTTTCAGTCATATCCAAAATTGTTTTTGTCATTGTTTCAGGGTTTTGGAATGGTGTAATGTTTTAACTTTTTAAGCTTTCTACTACCCCTTAACAAGCTTTGGGTCAGCAACTCCCATACCAGTTGGCATTAGGATGCTAGGTGTAAGAACACTAAGGACTTCATTCTTTGAAGGTAAGTAGGCTACAAGGTAAGAAATTCCTCCTCCACAAAACTTCTATATTCTTCATCATTTCTATTGTGCACCTCTTTTGTCTAGCTTTTGAAATTGTTTTCCTTCACATCAGTAATTCTCCTCCATCATTTCAATTGGTTGTACTCCCAAGCTTATCCCTTGATCATTTTTCTTGTGATCTACGATTTTAGGAGTAAGTCGGGGTTCTTTACTATAAGGTAAGACTTAAGGAAGGTTTAATGCTCTTCTTTGTGTCTTTGATGATGAAAATAAACATTTAGGCTTAATCAGTGTACTAGGTGTATGTAATATATCAAAGATGAGCTTTTGAAAATTCAGCTTGTCAGGATGGCCTGAGTAATTTTCGATGGTTGTAATGCCTAGGATTTAGCGAATAATTATGCATCAAGTTCTGGATTTTAAGTTCTTTTGATAGTAAGTCGATAAAGTGTTCCCTATGACATTATTAGTTTTAAGGTACTTATGACAAATGTGTTAGTTTAGTCATTTTCTGAACTGTATTGTTCAATCATACTAGAATTAATAGCCTTACTCTGACCTTGCTTTCAATTTCAGTTTTAGAATCTGAAATTTTAAGCAACTATTCTTGACATCACAAACTTAAAATCTGTTTGAGATATTATTATTTGCATTTTAGGGTGCCTTGTTATTTTCATCTTAAATGATTATGCATTCGATTGCTTGAAAATCTCAATTATTCTCAAATCACAAACTTCTCATTATATATAGATCGAGATATGTAAAATTAAAGGAAAATAAGAAGAATAAGACAATTTGCACTCAAAATTAGAAATTTCTTTTTTATTCACAGAGAACAAAATTACAATGATGGGATTCTAAGATAGAACAAGATAGAGAGAGATAGATAGAGTTAATTTCTTATTTCTTTGGGATTTTGAGCGTTTGAGATTCACTGGCTCAAATTTATAGCTGGCTTGAGAGGGAGTGAATTCAGGGATTGAAGATTCTGGTTTTCTAGTTGAACTAATTTCTTCCTTATTGAAGAGATGCCACTCTTAGGTTTGAAGATGTTGCCTGATTAGATCATTCTGCCTTCACCATCAGTTCAGGAATCAACAGAATTTACCACAGGCTTGATACATTTTTATCATGTTTTGGTTCACCCGATCAATGCTCTCTGTCCACAGTTTCTCCCTGTAGTTCAGGGTGGACTCTAGCTTTTCATCCCTCTTCTGGATGGTAACCTTGATTTCCTTTTGGTGTTCTTTATATAGGTACCCAAAGGCTTCTGCCTTTTGGAGCAGATTTTGTTCCATCTCCTTTTCCCTTATCTCCATAAGCAGTGTCCACAATTAAAACCATGATTAGTTACAAAAGCCTTTCCTCTACCTTAGCTCTGCCCTCATTCTTTCCCCATCCCTGTGTATAACTTTTCTTTCCTCTCATCCTCTTGTTATTGGATGAGTGCTGCTAAGTTCTCTTATCTTCTCTTGTTTTTTGCAACCTGATTTTCGTCTCTCCATCTCATCTCTTCCTTGAGATGCTCATCCCTTATTCTCGTTTCTTCTCTCATCTCCTTCATCAAAACTAGTTGTTCAGAACTGCTGCTCTCTTCAGCTCTAGCTCTCTACTTACCCCTATTTTAAGTTCTGATAGGTGGAGTTGTTGTCTCTTCTACAATGGTGGGGAAGAGCATTGGTTGCTCTGTGTAATCTTCAAAAACTCCCATTTCTTCATTTTCAAATTATCTCTCTGCATCTAATGTAGGGACTATTGCCCTAGGCTGTTCTTTTACTCTTCTTCTCTTTCTGATTCTCTCTACCTCTTCACTCTTTACTTGAGTTTTGAGGACTCTATTGAGAGTGAGAGGAGAGGCCTTCGGGCTCTTCTCTTCATCTTCTGCCACTTTTATTCCCCCTTAATATCTGAGAAGTTTATCAAGAGATTGGGGATGTTTGCTTGAGAAATTGTTCTCGATATAGTCCAAAATGGACTCTTTGATAATTTTCCCCACATCAAGTTTAAAGCCCTTGACCAGTGGATACAGTAGTAATGCGCAGTCCTATCTCATAGTTGAGACGTGCTTCGAAGGCTTGAACACTAAATTTATAAGGTAGAACCATACCTTGTTAGTTTCAGTAAGATCACCTTTGTCGAACACTGAATTTCGAACGGTCTTAGTCCTTTGCCAGCATCCTGGAGCCATTCGTCGACTCTCGATCTTGAAGCTTAAGAATCTTTTGGATGCTCATACTCTGATACTTTGTACTTCCCTTGTTTGAGGCCCAAGATTTGGGATGGCTGCCTCCCCAAAGGGATCCATCTCTCCTTGACTGTACGTCCAGTCTTTCCTCGCCCGAGTTGGGTGAACTCCTTGACTAAGTCGCCCTCCTTCGGTTCCATGTGTTGGCTCACTGTCTCCCAGCCTTTTCGTTCCACTTCCTCCTTGAATGGTGAAATGAGCTATTTGGAGCCTCGCTCTTCCACATACCCCTTCTTGGCGAGATGCTTCTTGAAAGCCTCTTCTCCACCAATTTAGAGTAGAAGGCCACCCAGCCTCTCCTTCTTCCACCACAATCTCTATTTCTTCAGGGACTACTTCAAGAATGGTTTCTTGGTTCCCTTCCTCCGCCCTCTCTCTCGAAACTTCTTCTACCACATTTTCTATCTTCATCAGGATTTGAGAGCTGGGTTGCGACATTACTTGATTGAGGAGATTTAGAAAGCTAGGGTTAGAAGAAATTTGGAGAGATTTGATTTGGTTAATCCATGAAGTGTACCTTTATATAGGTAGGCTGTCCTAACTGTGATGTTTGGAGTTGTCAATGTCGTGACATTGACTTGATACTCTAAGTGAGTCAGTGAAATGTCGTGGCATTGGAGCTGTGATGTCGCGACATTGACTTGATGTTGCGACATTGGAGATTTAATGTTGTGACATTGCGTTTGCTACGATTAACCCAAGTGGTCGTGAAGTGACATTGGAATTTTAATGTCGTGACATTGACTTAATGTCGCAACATTAAGTTTTGATGTTGCGACATTGACAGAACATTAATCTTGTTGTCGCTCTTTTATAACTACGATGTCGCGACATTAAATTGTCGACATCGCAACATTGGGATAAAGTGGCGATAACGTAGCGACATTGGGGAAATTTTTGGAACTGGTGTCGCGACATTGAGAAGGAGTTTTCTTCTTACAAGCATAAAATTTTTACTTGTTTACTCCATTTTATTTTTGAAAATTGAACCATGCTTGTGAATATAAGTTTATCATAGAG
This sequence comes from Tetrastigma voinierianum, assembly GCA_016808115.1. Taxonomy (NCBI): domain Eukaryota; kingdom Viridiplantae; phylum Streptophyta; class Magnoliopsida; order Vitales; family Vitaceae; genus Tetrastigma; species Tetrastigma voinierianum. Next base: position 7,516 of record JAEQBH010009127.1, read on the forward strand.
GAATCTCAATTTAAGTATGAGCATTAACACTCGGTTGCTGAATTCAGTCATTTCGGCTATATCATCATTGTATTGCGAGAAATTATCACATAACTATACAACAAGAAACAATGAAGCTACTATGATTTCTAACTCAATGATCCTCACCCAAACTTAGTATATGCATAATTTTTTTAAAGAATAAGTAATGGAAGTAGACTCCCTTTGATCAACTCTACATAACTGTGTTGGTTGGAGATGCTTCAAAAATGACCTTCATATATCCTTAAAACTTCATTATCCTGACATTCAGTAGATTGTGATTAAATAAATTTCAAATAAATTCTAACAAAACTACTCTACTTCTAAACTATTCAAAAACATATTAGAATGAATAAATCACTCTAAAAGAAAATAGAAAATTGTAGTTCTTTACTTCAAAAATACCTAAGTATTTATAATAATTTTATTATATATTCAGAGTATGAATTGAGCCAAACTTGGGTTTTTAGGAAAAATGATAAATTGTGAAAAGTGAAATGAATGTGTGAGCATATGATTAAATATTATATGCTAAAATGAGAAATTGATTGAACCCGGAAATAAACCTAGGTGAGAAAGGGCAAATTCAGGTACAGTAAACAAAGGGACCTAAAAGGACATTTGAGAAAATGTTTATGTTTTTAGATACAAGTCTAGAAGTGATGTATGCGCTATAAGGTAAGTCAAGGCAACCGTCGTCAGTTTTGATGTGCCAAACATGGCCTTGAGAAGGGTAAGTGATATTAGACCACATTTGGTCTTAGAATGCTCATTTGAGCAAAAACGTTTGGAGACAAGAGAGAGAGAGAAGAGTTAGGGTTTTGCAAGAAGAAGTGATTTTGGTGGGAGATGTCCCATAATTCTGGTTTCCAGAGTGATCAAGCATCTTGGTGAAGATAAAAAGAGTTTAAGGTGACCAAACCACATGTTCTTTAAATGATGTTTGGAAGAAAAACCCTAATGTCCAGTAATGGGTTTTGCTCATGGTTGGTTTAGGATGATATTAGGATGTTATTGGAATTGATTCCCATGTTTTGTTTTTGGGATTTTGAGTTTTGGAAAAATTGCCAAGAGGAGCTTGGAAAATCTCGGGCATTTCGGGCTCAGCCTGGCGTCTGGGGAACCCTGCCAGGCGTCGGCCTATGCAGGCGTGGGATGCTGCCGCGACGGGCAGTGCCAAAATGGCCCCTCGGGTATCTGCAGCGTAGCCTCTTGTTCATAGCGGGCAAGAGTACGGATTTTTGTTTGAAAGTCGTATTCTCTACCAGAATAATGCCTTCGAGCCCTAATAAATGACTTATAGAGTTCAAATAAGAATGAAACAAGTGAAAAAAGTATTGTACCTCGCCGCCAAGGCGAAACTTATTCGTTAAGTGTGAGTAGTGCTAGTTTACTAAATGTGATGTGTGTGATTTGCTAGGGGCCGGTGAGGATCACCTAACCTAGGACCAAAATTGAAGACAAGGCAAAAAGAAAAAGATAGATTGGTTTGTTCAATCTTCTCCTATTCTCATTTCAAAATTTAAAATGTTTGTTCTAAATGTATAAGAAAAGCATGTTGATTTCTTCTTTTAATTGATTTGACAATTGATTGTGAAATGTTTGCATATGAAAATGCCATGAGTATTGAAAATGGCCCATTTATACAAATGTACATATTATGCGCATGTTTTGCTTTATAAAAAGTTTGAAACCGCCCTTAATAGAATGTTAATCGTTTGTTCGCGTGAGGATGAATTGGTATACCAATAAGGGTCAAATTAAGCGATGTCTGACCATATTGATGTGTCTCCGATCCAGCTGACCCGGTGGAACGGTATCGATTAGTGTTCACGAGGTGGTTTTAAATAACGATCCGGTAGCCCGAGCCAGTGTCGGTGATTCCAATATCCTACATACCGAAAGCATAGGTTAAATTCGTTAAGGGTAGAATTGAATTGACTTTGACTTGTTGACATATTGGAATTGAAAAGCATGACTGCAAATTGAAATGAAAAAATCATTGTGAAATGGATGATTTGGTTATAAATGATTTATTGCATATAAAAGTGTATATTTGGAATGATCAATGAACCATAAATGTTTGTATAAGAAATAAGTATATGTATTGTATTGACATTGATCTGTCGAAAATATTGAAAGTTTTGTTTAGTAGAAATTGCATGATTTGACCCAAGCGAAAGCGAAGAATCGATTGTATAGAACCACTAAGCATGAAAATACTTAGCGTATTGTTTTATCAATGCCGCGAATCTTAGAGTGATTGATGGCGTGATTGGCGGACCGAGGTCGAGGCTCAAATCGTTGAAAGTTCACGGGTATGCTACGTCACATGCATCCTCACAACTTTGTATGACATTGTTTATAAACAAAGGAGTTCAACTCAAGTATTTTTGTACCTATATCTGAATCAATTTGCTGGATATTATCTTTGTGCAAACAAATGTCATTTTTAGTTAAATAGATATTTTGTAAAAAAATTGCATTAGATTTGTAAAAGTTTATAGGCTTGCCCTAAGCCAAAATCGCTCAGTAAAGATTTGAGAATGAAAATGTTTATATAACCTAAATGTATTTGATAAAGTGATTTAGTGGTATTGGTATCCCGGATCTCAGGTAGGACCCCTTCATTCGGGTCGGGTCGTAAAGGTCTTATAGTTCCCCGCCCTCTAAGTAATTTGCTAATTTTTTATGTCTTTAGTTAGACATTGCTGCAGTGTGTTCTCATTTCATCAATTCTATTGATCTCTTCAAATCTGGGACTGTTCTTCATTTGGTCTTTTTCCCATGTAATGTTTTAGCCTCTGACCATTCACTTTAAACTCATCTCCATAATTGGTTTTCAGTGTTATTGCTCCCAAAGAATGCATACCCAACTATTATGTATGGACCACTCCACAACAGCTTGAGTTTTCTAAGGAAAAGTTTTGCTATGATATAATAGTAAGATTAGCTCTCCTACTCTAAATTTTTCCTCATAATCTTCTGATCATGCCACTTTTTAGTCTTATCTTTGTAGATTTTGGCATTATCATAGGCTTAATTCTCGACTCTTCAGTTCAATTTCATTTGGAATTAGTCTCTTCTCTTTTCATGACTTTAAATCGCGGTTCAAATTTCTTGATAGCCCACATAGCTTTATATTCGGCACAAGAGAGGAGATGTGGTGCCAAACTGCAACCTATATGGGGACATTCCTAAGCAGGAATTTGCCAAGCGGTTATATAAGCCCACAGTGTATCATCTAGCTTGACTAACCAGTCTTTCCTACTAGTGTTTATTGTTTTTTCCAATATGATCTTTATCTCCCTGTTGGATATTTCTGCTTGTCCATTTGATTGAGGGTGATAAGCCAATCCCATAACATGTCTGATTTCATATATGTTCATAAGGTTTTGCAAACAACATTTTCAAAATCGCTTATCAAATACTAATAATTGTCCTTGAAACGCCATTCTACTCAGATATTTCTTTTGAATAAACACCACAATTGTGTTGGCATCATTTCCTGGACAAGCTATAGCTTCACCCATTTGGATATATGTCCCGCATTCAGGAGAATGTACTAATTTCAAATGAGGTGGGAAAAAATCATCAAATTTATCCCTATACATAAAATCACGCACCGCTAAGATCCCTTGTAGAGGCATTTCATTTCTTTTGTTTATATTGTCGATTCTCTGACATCTATCACAATGTTTAACCCATTCAGATCAGTCTCTGAATAGAGTAGGCCAATGAAAACTTAGTTAGAGAATTTTCTGGGTTGTTTTATCTTTTGCAAAGTGCCCTCCGTATGGTTATGCATGACACTTATCAATAATTCCACCTTGCTCATCTTCTGGAACAAATCTTCCGATGATCCGATCTACCTCTCTTCTAAACAACAGTGGGTCATCCGATATATATACTCTGGTATCAATTCTCAGCTTTCTTTTCTGCTAGTAGTTGAAACTGGTGGCATTATCCCACAGGCTAAGTAATTAACAATATCAACATACTAAGGTAATTAAAATTTACATTTTGAAAAAAAACATATCGGAAAATTTCTTAAATTTATGTCACTCCTTCATACACCAATAAAGCTTTCTAATCTTGACAATGATGACTATCACTCGTCATTCCCCCTTCTTGTCGCCAAATTTCCCAAATCAAATTCTTGCGTGATAGTATCTACTTGATCGATGTGATTAAACATCTTTCTTTGCCATTAGATACTTAATTCTTTGCCTGGTAGAAACGTGTATGATGACATAGGACTTCCCCCAATATATATGGTCTAATTTTTTCACAAGCAAACAACATTGCTAGCATCTCCTTTTCTGTAGTTCAGTAGTTCTCTTATGCCCTATTGAAGGTTTTGTTGACATAATATATTGCTTTGAAAATTTTCTATGTTCTTTGTCCCAAAACTGCTTCCATTGCATAGTCACTAGCATCACACATGATTCAAGCTCTTTTGTTCCATCCCAATTATTTGCCATAATGAGAACTATAATAACTAAATTTTATTCTAAATGCGAGACAAGCAGAGTCATCAAATTCAATTTGGCATCATGCTCAACGATGCGCAATGATGCAAAGAAATTTTGAGAAGTCTTTGATAAATCTTGTAAATCAACATGTCCTAAAAAACTTCTAATCCCCTTGGCGTAATTAGGGTGGCATTAGAGTTTAATCACAGAAACATACCAGCAGTCCTTCTAACCTAGCTACTTGAAGTATTTCTGCCTCAAGACAATTCCTTATGTTGCCATGAAATGACATTTTCCTAGTGGAGCTAAATTCTTCTTGGCACCTCAGAGTACAATCTCCTAAATTTTCGGGCAATGCTCAAAACTATATCCATATACTGAGAAGTCATACATAAACATTTCCATAGTCTCTTCCACCAAATCTAAGAACATGGACATCACATACCTTTGAAAGGTGGGCATTAGATAATTCAAATGACATCCTTCTAATTGCAAAGGTGCCATAAAGACATGTAAAAGTAGTTTTCTCCTGGTCCTCTAAGGCTATGGAAATTTGATTATAACCAGAATATCCATCAAGAAAATAGAAATAAGGCTATCTAGCCAACCTATCTAGCATTTGATCAATAAAGGGTAAAGGATAATGATCCTTCACAGTTTGCACCTTCAATTTCTATAATCAATGCACAACCTAATCACATCCTGATTCCTTGTTGAATCAGTTCATTCTTCTCATTTCGATCCTTTGTGAATCCACCATTTTTAAGAACTACATATGGCCCCAGAGAATACTAGTACAATTTGAGACACATAAGATAAATCCGCATTTAGCCATTTCAATACCTCTTTTTTGACAACTTCTTTCATCACTAGGTTCAGTCTTCTTTGATGTTCAATTGATGTTTTTACAATCTCCTCCAAGAGGATTTTATGCATGCAAATTAAAGGATTGATTCCTTTCAAGTCTTTTATTGACTAAGTTATGGCTTCTTTATATTTTCTGAGAACTCCATAAGTTTAGCTCTTCATTGTGAGTCATTCTTTATGATTACAGTTGTGCTCTGTCTAGAAGGCATATTTAGATGTTTGGGTAAATTCCTTGGGAATTAACCACGAGAACTCTTTTCAACTTCTTGTTCCTTTACTTTTCATTCTTTGCTTTACTTTTTGCGATTTCTTTTGAATGATCTTCTTTAAACTTAAAATTGGAGTCGAATGTTCAGATCAGGCATATCTTTTTATTAATACCATTTCTCATTCATTGAATTTTGAATCTTACAATATAAATTAGTTCATGACTGATGGGAACTACTTGTTCTACATTCTTACATTCAACATTGTCAAAATCATGCTGTTTCAGGCTCTGATTCAATTAAAGTGTACTTTTTCTTCCCCTACTCTGAGAGTGAGTTCTCCTTTCTTCACATCTATCAAGGCTGCTCTATTGCAAGGAATGGCCTTCCCATTAGTAATGGAATATGTTTATCTTCCTCATGCTCCAGTCACCTGAATCCAGGAAAATACAACTTCTCTGCCTTGAAGTTAGGTACATCTTCCAAAGGATCCCCTATGGTTGGGCCATAGTTTTGTCTGCCATTTGAAGTGTCATGGTTGTGAATTAAGCTCCCCAAACTTAGCCTCTTCTGACGGATGTGGCATGTGGTTGATACTTGCTCGAGTCACACAATGCTCTTCCAAATTCATAATTCCCTATGGTGCAGGGAATGGTGAAGCTGTCTGGATCCTGCATCTTCATTGGCAAATTCTTTTGGATCACAACACTATAAGTGGCTGATAGACTCACCACTCCTTCTTCATCGAGTTTCCTCTTCTTGCTCAGAATATCTTTCATGAACTTGGCATAATGAAGCATTTGAGTCAATGCCTTAGCAAAAGGAATATTCACCTCTATCTTCTTGAACATGTTCAAGAATTTAGAGAATTGATAATCTATCTTTGATTTCTGCAGCCTCTGAGGGAATGGAACATGAGGCACATAGAATCTCACCTCCTCTTTCTTTTTCAGTTTCCTTCCTCAGGCCACTCTAGTTTGCACCATAGATTTTCTTCTTTCTTTAGTCAGTGCGACTATTCTACTTACCTCTTACATAGCCATTTATCTTCTTCTGATCATTTCATTCTCTTCTCCTCTTATTTTAAGATTCTCTGCCACTTATGAGTAACTTTCATATAGTCTTTAGTTCTTCTTTATGTCGCAGGAAGGAATCCACTAGATTGATCCATTGATAGATGCTTTACATGAGGTCTCCAGTTCTTTAGAGATCACTGATGGTGGTGGCACCAGAAACCATAGCTGTGTTTTTGGAATGTTGCTAGCTAAGTAAACTTTTGTTCATGAATGTTCATAGTCTTTGTTCTCTCCCATGAAGCTCAACATCTGATCTTCAAAAGACTAGGACCTTCTTTGGCCCTAGTTCTCAACTCTTTGGCTGCTTTGCTACTGCTACCCTTGGAAACCTTATGGAGCATATTGTTGATAAAAATTCTGCACTGGTCTTAGACCATGATACACTCTACTTCCATAGGAAAAAATTTCATGGTTTCTCGATGCAGGAGTATAGTGGGTTGGAAGGTTGTTGTTGGGCTTGAAATTGTAGCTTCTATTGCCACTCATAAACTGAGCCTCCTCTACCTGATAGGGACCCTCATGAGCAAGTCCCTCATCAGTCATGCATTTATGCTCTCCTCCTTCTTCTATTCCCATTATATTTGATGAATGGTTTCTCCTTTCTTGATTGCTCATCTTACTCATCAGCATATCCAACTTTGCCTCAATTGCAATCGTCTTGTTCAGCTCGAGCATACCTCCTTCTTTCAATAAGTTGTTGCTCCCTGAAGTCTTAGCTGGAGCTCTATAGTTACTTTTGGCCAAATCTTCAATAAGCTGGTTGGCCTCTTAAGTACTCTCTCTTGAATGCTCCACAACAGACTGCATCTATGATTCTCTTTGAAGAGTAATTCATTGCATGATAGAAAATGTCCATTTAGGTGATTTGATCAATCCCATGCATTGAACATCTCATCAGTAGTTTCTTATACCTTTCCCAAGCATTTAGAGGCTTTCTTCTTCTCCTTGCTTGAAGGCTATAATCTCTCTTCTTCTCTTTTTAGGGTGAGGCTAATGAAGAAAAATCTCTCCATAAAAGCTGTGACTCCTCCCCATTTGTCTGATATCCGCCCTTGGCGACCCAGCCTTGAACCAAATGGTACACTACTTCTCTCAATGAGAAGGGGAATGACTACAGCTTGATAGTATTTGGATTCACCCCATTCAGTTTGACAGTGTTTGCCATAGGTGCTCATTGAGATCCTCACTGGGATGCCCTATAAATTGATGTCGTTGTACTATGAGCGTTCGTGAGCTTCAACTCAAAGTTATTTGCTAGGTGGTTGCCTTATAGTTGAGTACTCGTTTATGATAATTGGCCTCCAGAAATCTTCCATGGTCCTTTGCCTTTGAGGCCTTTCTACTATTGGCTCTGCTGGTACATGCTGATCAGTTCCTTCTTGATCACTGCCATAGCTATTGCTTTAGCAACTCTCCATTTCAGTTTCTCCAATGTCACTTTCAACTCGATTGTCGATAGTGACAATATGCTTGTCTTCCTTGCATGTGATAACTTCCGAAATGGAAATATGGCCGAGACTGGCGATCAATAGATAACAGAAATATATTATGACGTGCTTTCATAAAGATCATTAGCTATGCCACATTACAGCTTAAAACTATTTTTGAAATTTTTTGATACAAGTGAAAAGAAAAATGTCAAAACTAGTAATTTTCCTTTTGGCAAATTTTACTTCATTTCAATCCCTAGCAATGGCGCCAAAACCTTGTTAACTGATTTTTACATAGACCAAAAACGATTGATTCTTGACATTGCCACTAGAGATTATTCAATGCCTAGTAGTTATGCCAAAAACTTGCTTGACTCAATATATATAATATGTTTTCTTCTATGTAAATAATAATTTGCAATTAAAATTAGTTTTGGTCTAAATCACTGCAAGTGTACACAAGTAATAAAGTGGACACAATAAGTCCGATTATCATTCCCACGAGGATTGATTTTGAAAATCTAAAGATTAACCACCCTCACTACTCAAGATCATCTCTATTTGAACCTTTAATTTCTTGTAGAAAATTATCTTTCTAAAATAAAATATGTTGAAAGTACATTAATTAGAGAGTTTAATGGACTGAAAACACTAGGAATGAAATCAGTGTTGTGACCATCAATTTTCAAGTTTCCAAATAAAATTTAAAGTATGGGTCATGAACTTTGGAATTGTCTAAGAACAAGGTAGTGGAGCATTGGATTTCTCCTCACACCACACATTTCACTCTCCAGCTTACCACATTTCTATCTTTAGACAATGGGTTTGAAAAGCTACGAGAACTTGATCATCTTTACCCAACTGCTTTTCCTTCGCATTTCACATCCATCTCTTAGGACTGGAAATTGCTTACCCCCATAGACAGGATAATGCAAGCCCTTTCCAAATTAATTGGTACCTCAGCCATCAATTAGACAAGAATTCCCTCTCTCATTGATTAGAATCTCAGCTAACACAGGATTAAGATTATTTTTCTCAATTGAGGTGAAACCTCTCGTATCGAAACTACTTCAGATCATCAGTTAGGTGGATCTTGTTACGCCGAACATACTCTATTGTCACCTAGGAGGAACGCGAAGTCGAGTTAGAGAACTTCACCCGATGATATGCGGTGATTAAAGATTGCATTAGTTCAACTAATATCAATCTGATTTTACCCACTAGCGGCGCATCTTGTTTCTTGGGTAGTCGTCTACGTGTCACTCGGGAGAGTTCTTGGAAATTAGGCGATAGTGCAGGTCCTTTTTGGTGCAAACAGCGATATTCGAATTATTGGCAATGTAGGGTAGTACTTGGTTAAATCACTCCAATTTTCATACCCAAAGCTTAACATTAATATATTACAAACAATAATCCGACAACGATTCTTCTGAAGGCCCAACCTTCCATTATTGGATTACAAATGACAATAACTAGTTGATCAAACAAATTCATTGAAATTGCAATCAAACTGAAGAAAAATGAATTTTAGAAAAATTCCCAGATTCCATTGAAGTTCAGACATAAATTGAAGCTTGATTTACATTCATCCAGCTTGGAATCTCAGTTCAGATCACTACTCTAATCCTAAAAGAAAAATAGATCTAGAAACAAAACTAAAAATTAAAAAAATTAAAAGAAAAATATATACAATGAGACTTCAGCTCTTTCAAAAAGAATAAAAACTTGATGAAGCGGTTTGTTTGCTCACTACTTCGGGAGTTTTCTATTTATAGGATTAGGTATTAGGCCTAAGCAGCTGATAGTGCGGCGTTCGAAAAGCCCAAGAAAAATCCAGCCCTAGCACTACTGTAGAGTCAATGTTGCGACATCATCGCGACATCGAAACTTCTATGTTGTGGGTTGAATATGGTGTGGCGACATTGGCTCATTGTGAATGAATTTTGATGTTGTACTGATGTCGTGACATTGCATCTACAGTTCTTATCATTTCAGTTGATGTCGTGACATTGCTAACCTAATGTCACGACATTGGTTCGTTAAGCTCAATCTTGACTGCTTTGATATAAAATCGCGACATTGATGATCCAATGTCACGACATTGCATCTTCCCTTATGAGCACTTTTGTTGATGTCGCGACATTGAATCGGTCTTACCTCCTTAGCTGCTTTGACCTAATGTCGCGATATCACTGATCCGATGTCGCAACATTGCAAGTTTAGATCTCCAGTGTTGAAGCCTTAGCTGATATCGCTGCCATTGTTTTGGCAATGTCGCGACATTGAACACTTATGTTCTTATAGTCTTTCCCTGATGTCGTGACATTGGCTAGATGCTCTAAATGACTCAGTGAAATTTCACGACATTGGAGATTTGAAGTCTGTAGTCTTGAGTGATGTGGCAGCCTATGTCGTGGCGATGTTGCGACATTGCATAATTCTGATCTAATTATCTCAATTGATGTCGTGACATTGCAGTAACTAGCATGACACTCTCCATACGATGTTGCGACATTATTCTTTTGGTGTTGCGACATTGCTGCCTTTGCTTCCATTTTTTCTGTTTTTTCTGTTTTTGCTTTTCTACTTCTTTTCTTCAAATTTCTGTAAAACATAAATTTGGGTGAAAATTCCATAATTTTACTTTAAATAAGACTTTTAATCTTGAAATGTACTTGAAAAATGGGCTTAAAAATAGATGAGTTTTAAACTTATAACTAATCAAGCTTTATATATGTCAATTGTCCCATCCGCCTTATGTTTAATATTGAGAACCCACTTGTTCCCAATGGTCTTACGACCTGACAGTAAATCAGCCAAATCCTAGACTCGGTTTGATTCCATTGAATTAATTTCCTCTTTCATAGCTTCAAACCACTCTTTAGCATTAGGACCAGAAAGAGCATGTTGTATTATTTTGGACTCTTCTTCATCATGAGCAATCATGAAAGCTTCCCCCTCAATCTCAAAGCGACGACTGGGAATTCTCTCACGATTACTACGTCGAGGTTGAGATTGTTCATGATCTTGCTCCATAGGAACATGATTTAGAAAATTGTCACTCCCACTCGCTTCAAGTGGGGTTAGATTTTCTATGTTGTTTGGTCCTGTAAGTGTTGAATCAATGATTCTTACACCCTCACCGACCTCAGGATCTTCCATTTCATAGAAATGAGTATCCCTATCTATCTCACCTTGTCCCGGAAAGCCCTCTTCAAAGAATACAACATCAATGACTCAATTTTTGTTACCTTTCCATTTATATCTTCCCCTAAGAAGTATATCCTTTGGAGGACTCTGAGTATCTTATGAAGATACATTTATTCCCCTTATGACCAAGCTTCCCATATTCATGAGAAACATTATGAACATAAGCCGCACACTCCCATGGGCCCATAACGTTCAAATCAGGCGTCGCTGTAAAGACCAAATATGAGTATCTTATGAATACTCATATTTTGGTCTTAACAAGTTTTTTCTAGACCAAATTTTGATATGATCAAGTTTTTGGCACCAAAAACTTGTTAGATCATATTTTCAATATACAAAATTTTTGTCACTGCTACCAAAGACTATTCAGTCCTTGGGCAACGACGCCAAAAACTTGTTTGTGACCAAAAAATGTGATCAAGGATTTAACACTGCCACTGGAGACCATTCAGTCATCGACAACGGCGCCAAAAACTTGTTAAGACCAAAATATGATGAGATCAGTGTGTGTGTGCTAAATTTCTGGCACTGCCTCCAAAGACTATTCAGTCCCCGAAAACGGCGTAAAAAACTTGTTAAGACTAAAATATGATGAGATTAGTGTGTATGTGCTAAATTTTTGGCACTGCCTCCAAAGACTATTCAGTCCCCGACAACGGCACCAAAAACTTTTTTGTGACCAAAATATGTGATCAATGATTTAGCACTACCACTAAAGACCATTTAGTCCCCGCCAACGGCACTAAAAACTTGTTAAACCATATTTTCAATATACCAAATTTCTGTCACTGCTATCAAAGACTATTCAGTCCCCGGCAAAGGCGCCAAAAACTTGTTATTAACTGAAGGTATGAAATATGTTGTCTGCTTTATATGAGAAGGCTTTATTTAAAAATTTGTTTTGGTCTAGACCACTGCAAGTGCATAGGTCATACAAGTAATAAAAGTATATTTAAATCCAGATATCATTCCCATGAGGATTAATGAGAAATCGAAGGATCAATTACCCCATCTACTAAAGATCCTTACTATTTGAACTTCAAAGTTCAAATGTGGTTTGTTTAAACTAAGAAACGTAAGACTAATTAAGATTCTATAACTATACATAAAGAGTTTAAAATATTTGGATTGGAAAGTTCACTAGATAAGTTAAGACTGGGAAACAAATCAGTGTATAATTATCAATTTTTGCATCATTTTATAACATAGCTTAGCCATTAGTTTGAAATCTGAATTTGTCAAAGATGCAAGGTAGTATAGTTTGGATTCCTCTATACACCATACATTTCACTAATTAGAGATCCGTGTTCCTTCCTTGTGCACACGCAGTCTAATCGCTACTTTGTAGATTATAATCCTTTTCTAAGATCTCGGGCATTTTTCCTTTTCCAAAGATTTCACACCCATTTCTTAGATCAAGAATTTTGCCCCCATAGACAGGATAATGCAAATCTTCTTCAATCTAATTGGCATCTTATCCTTTAAATCTAATAAAATTCTCTATCTCCTTGATTAGATTTCTACTAACTCAGGATCAAGATCCTTTTATTAGACTGAGGAGAAACCTCTGATCAATTAAATTGATACATCATCCAACTATTCTCATACAAGAAGTAAATTAGTGATCTATCGAAGTAATCTTTCAGAGTTTATTAGTTCCATTATATTAGTCTAACATACCCTTAAGTAATTACGTCATACTCTTAGGAATCTTCATCTCTATGTTACTCAGAGGGCCTCTTGGAAATCAAAGCAAAATACAGTCCTTTTCTGGGTACACACTACTAATATTCGGAACAATTAATGTCAAGAACAATACCAATTAAATAAATGCAAGATTTCTAACCATGACGTTCTTTTAAGTTGCGCAGAAAACAATAATTAACATCGATCCATTCTCAGAGGGATCTTAGTCTTTCAAAACTGGATTACAAATAACAGTGACTAATTGACCAGGAAAATTCATTGAGATTGCAAGCGAACTGAAATAAATGAACTCCAAAAAATTTCCAAATTCCATTCAAATTAGACAGTAATGAAAACTAATATTTTACAATAAACCCAACTCAAAATTTCAACACCAAATCACTGCTCAATTCCAAGAAAAACTAACTAAAAAGCTAAACTAAAACTAAATTGACGGAAAAAAATTAAAAAAAATAAAAGAAAATAAAAAATAATATACAAAGGAGTCTCCAGCTACCCAAAAGTTCCAGGTTTGGCGAAAGCTACGCACAGTGCCCTAGGTGCTTCTATTTATAGATTTTCAAATGATGGATCGCGCTTTGAGGCTGAAATTGTGGATCCCCAAAAACTGGCCCAAGTGGCATCTTTGTCACGACATAGAAAATTGTGTTGCGACATTGTTTTGTTTGTCCTCTAGATTTTTGTCGTGGCTTGCAGTGTTATGTCGCGACATTCTTCTATTCATTTTTTTGGAATTATGTCACGACATAGTTTAAAAATGTCGTGACAAAGAAGTGCTAAATTTGTCTTGTAATTGTCGCGACATGAGTGTCTTGTGTCTCGACATTTCTTTGGTGCCTTGTAGCTTGAATACTCGAATGGTATGTTGCGACATAAAAACTTTGTTGCGAAAAAGTTTCCTTCTTGCTGCTCTTGATTGTGTTGCGACATAAAATTTTTGTATCGCGACATAAAATTTTTGTATCGCGATAGAGTTTCTCTTCCTTCAACCTGTTTTATGTCGCGACACAATTTTGCAATATCGCGACATAAATTAACTCTTTTGCTCAGAGTGTGTCGCTACGGTTTTCTGTTCTCTTCTAGGAGCTTCTCTTCAATTTATGTCGTGACATAATTCTTCGCCGCGCATTCTTTCCCCTGTAGTTCCCTTATCAACCCTTGTCGTAAATAATAAAATTTTTATGTCGCGACATTGTTCCCTTAGCATTTTGTTTTGGTTTTCGCGACATATAAGTTCTCTATCGCGACATAGCCTTCTTGCCTTGCTATGCTGTCTTTGAACTTTATGTCACGACATACTTTGAAAATGTCACGACATACGTCCTGCCTTGCTCTTATCATTTGTTGAATAGTTTGTTGCAACATAAAAACCTTTTTTGCGACCAACTTGTCTTGACTTGTTTCATTACTCTGCCATTTTCTATCGCAACATAGTTTTGTTTCGTCGTGACATTCTTTCTTCCCTCTTCAGCTCTTTATGTTGCAATATAGGTATGATTTTTGCGACAATTCTCTACTACCATTTGCTTGGATAAATGTTGTGATAGAATAAAGGAATGTCACAATAATTCTTTTTCAAGAACTTCTAAAACAATGTCGCAACATAAAAATCCATTGTCGCGACATAAATCTATCATATGATCTTCATAATGTTGCGACATAAATTTTCTTTGTTGCAACATTTATCATTTTATCCCACTCATATTATGTTACGACAAAGTTGTGAGATGTTGCGACAATCTTTACTTCCAACTTGAGCTCAACTTATCTTTGTTGCGACATATCATTCCTTGTTGTGACATAAATTTTGCTGGTTACCTTGAAATTATGTTGCGACATTATGAACTTATGTCGCGACATTCTGAACTTATGTCTCAACATTCCGAACTTATGTCACGACATTTATGCCTTAGCCAAATTTTCTCTTCTTTTCTTGTTGGATTTGGTTCTTTTGCATTCAAAACCTGCACAAATTTGGTGAATATTCCATAATTCAGCATTAAAATGAATCGTAAACTTTAAAAATATACCGGAAAAATGGACTAAAAATAGATGAGTTTGGGACTCATCAGTCACACCTTTCCATAATTCATATGGAGTAGAAGGAACAAACTTAGATGGAACTCTATTTAGAATGTAGGCTGCAGTCATTAGTGCATCCCCCAAAAAAGAGATTGGCAACTTTGCTTGCACCATCATTGACCTTACCATGTCCAAAAGGACTGTTATTCTTCTCTCAAATCTACACCATTTTGTTACTTACGGTGAGGAATGGCTGTCTAGCTATACCCTTTTCATCACAATATGATTTAAATAGGTTAGATAGATATTCACGTCATCTATCGGTCCGTAAAGATTTGATTTTTGTGTTTAATTTATTCTCAACCAATGTACTATGTCTTTTAAAGCAATCCAATGCTTCAGATCTATGGGAGATTAAATAAATGTAACCGAATCGAGTGAAATCAACTATAAAAGTGATGAAGTATTGAGCTCCATGTCTTGCCCTCACAATCATTTAGCCACAAATGTTGACTGAATAAGCTCTAAAGGAAACACGCTTCGCTTTTACCAAAAGGCAATTCATTGCTTTCTTACCGTGCATCGTCACATACCGGCACTTTATCTATATAGATCCCAAAAGATCAACTTTATCTAATCTCTTTAGACGGCCCTGCCCTGTATGTCCTAACTTGGCATGTCATTTAACCTCATTCACAGAAGAACTACTACTTGAATTTCCAATGACAAAAAATACATGTGGTTTTATTGATTGGAATATTATCTAATACAATAAACTCGTCTAATAGAAATCCATACCCATAAACTATGTTGTCTAGTAATACCTTAACACAATCTTGTTCAAATATAATTTTAAAACCAAGCTTAACCAAAACTACAACGGAAACAAGATTTCGACGAACTTCCAATGCATAAAGCACATCATGAAGATAGATAGTGCGGCCCTTCCGTATCAACAATTTGTAGGTGCCAATTCTAAGCAAGTACGCTGATGTGTTATTTCCTATGTAAATGCTCCTACTTCCCTTCACAATTTGATAGAAATCCAAATATGCATTACGATTCATTTCTATGATCGACACATGAGTCTACGAAATTCAATATGAACATTCTCAGTCAACATTAAGCAACTACTAACAAATGCATTATGGAAATGAATTTGGTAATATGTTACCTTTAGCTCAGTGTAACCACGAGCAAAGTGACCTGGCTTCCTATAGTTGAAGCAATTCATGTTCCTGCTTTGCTTTCCTGCAAGCTTTTCGCGCTTGCGCTTATTTCCACTTAGATTGGTATTGTTTCCTCCTTTCCTAGGCTTGACACCTTTCCCTTTCCATTTCTTCCGTCCTGTGCCGGAAGATCCAACCTTATTGGATTCAGTCATATAAGCCTGTCCACTAGACTTATCAACGAGAAGACGATCCTCCTCTAACTCTACATGTCATGCGACATCATCAAAAGTTTTGATATTGTCGTTATGGGTAAGGTTTATCTTGAGATGTCTTGCAAGATTTGAAAAGAGAGACTACGCCTCGACATGTTGTTCATCAGTAACTCGTGGCTAACACCCTTCAGCTCACTTATCATGTTTGGACATGACAAAGGAGGTGTTGCCTCATGGTAAATGATTCCCATCGCTTTGTGCGCCAAATTTCAGAGTTAGGTAACGCAACCTAGTGGTTGAAGTACCACCAAATTGTATCTTGACGGCGTCCTAAACGGACATGGTTGAGCGATTATTTTTAAAGCTCAACATCAAATCATTTCTCATGCTGCTCAGCATCAAAATGTGAGCAACTCTATCCTTGAGCTTATAGGCTTGATATGCTTCCATATCTCGCCTGTGTTGGGCAGTCGTTCCATGCTTAGGCTCAACCATCGACTACGAGATTGTCTGCAGCATGTCTTGCTCTTCCAAGAGGTACTGAATTTTATGATGCCAAACATCATAGTTTTTGTCAGTCATTTTGTCCCCCTGGTTCAAATCAACAACTATGCTTATAGTAGCAGCCATTTCAACTAAATAGAGAAAAATTTGACTTAGCACAACTCACAATCTAGTGACCCATAACATGTCACAAAGTTCTAAATCGAACAATAAAAACTTGGTCTTGTTGGAGAAACAAAAGGTTATCAAACCGAGACCAATCAATTTATCTTAACAAAACATAGTTGATATGGTTAAATTTAAACTTGCGCCAACGATTTAGGAGAGATACATTCAATTCTCATCCTAATATCCCACACACAAAAACACATATGCTCTTATTCCTAAGATAAATAAATAAAAATATGTATATCATTGCATGTGGAACGAATATTTGTGTTACATCATATAACAAGATGTCATTATGAAGGAGAAACTAAACATTCCTATATGTATTTTATTTTTATTCATTTCTCCGATGGCCTTCATGTTTTCTTTCAGCAGGATTTCTTTTCAATTAATGTCCCAAACATTTTCTTCATCCATGGAAGTGCATTCATGAATTTTCCAAATCGCCTAATACTGCTTTGTATTTGGCGCTCCAATTCTTCCTTTCATTTAGGTTTAATCTCATTATATTTTAAGTTGCTTTCCTTTTCTACTAGCACCTTTCTTTCACATTCCCATGAATCGGGCAAAGAATCGAGCACTATCTGTAAAACCCCAGAAAATTCTAATTTTCTGAAAAAGAGTAAAACGGTAATTTCGGTCAAAATCCAGAATTTTTCTAGATCTCGGATGATGAAACGGACTTCACCATTGGAATCGTCTCGTGAAATCTAGCTACCATGTCAAATTTTCGTCGAATTCTGAGATAGTCAGAATTTCATGTTTTTTGAGGTACTAAGAGTAGTATGGGACACTTGGCATGAGATGAGTGACTCATAGTGTGCCACTTGTCAAGTGTAGGATGAGTCAAACAATGAGCTCAAGTGAGACCCATAGAAGACATGTGACAACACATGGGTGGGTGGAAATCCAAGTGAATGGATAAGGTGATAAAGGGGAAATCCAAGGAGCCACTTAGAGCTTGACACTTGGCAAGTGAGAGGACATTTCACTTGACCCCATTCTTGGCCCAACCGGTTTGGGGGAGAAGGGAAAAAGAGAGGGAAAGGGAAGGAAAAAAAAAGAAGGAGAGAGTTTTAGAGAGAGAGAGTCTACCTTATCTTTAGATTTTTCGCGATTGGTTTGTTAAATCCCAGCAAGGCAAGAGGCAAAGTTGATCCCCACTGTAAGGGCTACGCGTTGGTACAAGGATTGTGGAGTTTCGACAACTCTAGGAGGTAGGGGTCTTCTCCTACTTGGATATTTCTTGTCTAAAAAGGCATGAAAATGGATTTGGGAGTTGTGAGGCCAAGAACGTCAGGTATTTCATCCCAAAGAAAATGTGACTTAATAACATGAGGATCCCTCAGACAAATTCACTTGCTGATTCCGGATCGTTTAAAATGAAATTCGAACCGATTTTTTGATGGAAATTGTCCATGTGAAATTGCTTGCATGTGTTATTGCTTGATATGAAGTACGGGCGATGTGTGGAGAATGAGATTTGTTACGGCGCAAATTGATGTTAACATGATTGTTTGAATTGTAGAAGTATAATCGTAAGAATCATTAGAATTAAATATAATGAATCGGGCATCATCAGACATGTGCACGCATCACGCTGAGTCGCATGGGTGCACGGTATGGTTATTCACCATTCTTCGGAATGCGTGATGAGCTCGTGATTTTGGAAGACATCCACAAATGACCTGCGAATTCAAACATAAAGTGAAATAATAATTAATGTGTGTCATGGAGCAAGAAGCGGTCGCACCTTTTCGTGTGAAAAGCCTGGAACATGGGTGTAAGAGACCCCGCGACGTGAGCCAAAATTTCTGTATGGGTGTAAGAGACCCGCGGTGTAAGCCGAAAAGTTATGTTGCCCAAAATTAAGACACACGATTAACACATAGACTTCAAGTTGTGTGATAGGAGTTGGGATTGACTCTGGATGGGTTGCCCATTGGCACTTGTAATGGGTACTATATCGACAGCGCTCCTGCAGATATGTGTCATTGGTACTAATGGTGATGCTTGTCACACTTGGCATAGGGGCATGTGAGGGGGGTCAGGTGAGTGACTCGATATGGCACGATGATATTTCGCTTACGACATATGACATTCATGTAGACATTTTACTTGGATGTGTGGACATTTGTGACGGGCCATTGCATGTGCATTTTAGGTTGGGAGTAGCCCATGTAGGAAAATACAACTACTGGGATTGCTCACCCCGTCGTGGGATCCCCTTTCAAGCACAAGGAGTATTCAGGAAGACGACGCTTACTAGAGGCTGCTTTTTAGAAGAAAGCCGACATGTGGCTTTGATTATATATTTTTGTAAAACATGTATGAAACATTCTGATTGATACATGTTTGTATAGGAGTGTAGTTAACTCTTGAAACTATTGTAATATATTTGGTTAGCACCTTGGTGAGTATGGGATGTATGGGCCCAACGTGGCTATTTTTATTGATGTTTGAGTCTCGGGTAGAGAGACACTCATTTGTGGCATTGAGACACTCAATGGCTACATGTATTCCACGAGTTAACGGATTGTCAACGGACCACCGGGTTTGGGGCGGCACACTATCCCCATATGTTGTTCCATTGACAACTCATAGTGCTCATTGAAGATTACTTGAAATTTCTAGAGCTTGTCATATATGACACCAATGTGTTCTTCCAAAGAATGATTTGGGTATTTCTTATATTCACATAACTGCCAAAGGATCATCATTTGTTCTCCTACAACATATAAAGAGTAGAAGAAAAATTCAGTATCTCTAGCTTTATTTGCTTCTCTCTATAATTACTGCTCCATACATGTATTGAACAATTAGAAGAAATAAATCATTCAACATTTCATCTAAGCCAAGGTTCAATCAACATGCACTAAGGTTTTGAAAGGGTGCCCATTCAATAGAGAATTTAAAAGCGAAAATTAAAAAAAATAATAATAAAAAACGGAGTCTGGATATGGTCAAACGGATTAGTCAAAGTTGTCAATCAATAGTCAATGCACGCCAACTGCCACATCAACCGTGTAATGCCCCAAAAATACCCTAGAATTTTTATAATAATTTTTATTATATATTTCGGGTATAAATTGAGCCAAACTTAGGTTTTTCAGGAAAAATTGATAAATTATTATATTGTGAAAAGTGAAGTGAAAATGTGAGCATATGATTAAATATTATTTTCTAAAATGAGAAATTGAACCCAAAATAAACCCGTAAAAGGCAATTTGGAAATTTGTAAAATGAGGACCTAAGGGTCAAGAATAGGAATAAGCCTAAATGCAAAAGTGAATTAAATGATAAATGAAAGTGAAATAAGGACCAAAAAGGAGAAAAATGAGAAATGGAATTTGTGTGTAAGCCAAACATGGCCTTACACTTAAATAGGGAAATAAGACCAAATGTGGTCTTAGAATGCTCATTTTTTTAGCACAAACTGTATTTGAGAGAGAGTGAGAGGAGAAAGCTAGGGTTTTGCAAGAAGGAGTGATTTTGGTGGAAGATCATCCTCATTTATGGTTCCCAAGTGATTACATCTGGGCAGAAGAAGATCCAAATGGGATTAAAGGTGCAACCAAACCTCGTATTTCTTTAAATGATGTTTGTTAGAAAACCCTAATCCATCCATGGGTTTTGCTCATGGTCAGTTTAGAATATTAGAATGTTATCAGGAGGATTCTCATGTTTTGCTTTGAGATTTTAAGGATTTCGGGAGAAAATCAAAGTGAAAAACCGAAAATCCGACAAACACTGCTCCTGTCAAGAACAGAGGGAACCCATGCTGCCGTGTGTAAGCCCCTGTCACTGCAGCGGTGGATGCTCATTGGGCGAGAGGCCTGGTGCCAAAATGGCACCCTGGTACGCCACTCAAGATAGCTTTGCTACACCGCTGGCGTAGACACCGCTTGTTGAGAGCAAATTTCTGATTTTGTTCCGAAGTCTCGTGATTCGCATTAATCGATAGTTTAACGACCCTAATAAATGATTAATGGGGGTTCAAATAAGGATAAAAAAAAAATGAAAAACGATCGGCACTCGCTCCTCGATGAAGTCGCTTCGCCGACGCATTCGGGCGCACTTAAAGGTCTTAACCCAAAACCGTTAACAAAGATAAAATTTGTCATTCACTAAAAATGTTTAATAATTGTTTATCCACTAAGAGTGGCATAATGGTTATTGACTAAGGATGGGTGAGGATCACCTAACTTAGGACCGAGATCGAAGGGAAGGAAACGAGAGCCGACAACTTCGGTTTGTTCACTGACCCTCTATCCTTGTTTCAAGTGTTTTGGTAGTATACAAAATAAATCTGAAATGATTATATGGAATGAGTATATCTTTGAAATGATATTACGAAAGTGCATATAGATTTCAAAATGTGATATTCGAAATGTTTGACAATTAATTGCATGTGAGTGATTAATTGAGTTGCAAACGAATTGGTCAATTCTTGACATCTTGAATTGAATCGATATACCAAACGACCAACATGGCGGGATTCACCAACTAAATCCATCATGAAGGCAACCCGAAATTGTCTAATGTCCCACTTGGCGGGATGCACCAATCGGCATCCGTCATGATGGTGTATGGCACTGAAAAAATGTCCCGCTTAGTGGGATGCACCAATCGGCATCTGTCTTGATGGCGTATGGCATTTATAAGTGACCACATGGTGGGGTGCACCAATCGACATCCATCATGATGGGAGACCGAAATTGTTAAATGTGTAAACACATTACCGAAGGATAAAAATGACGGGATTCATCGAACGAAATCAGTCATGAATGTGAATCGTATGGTCAAAGTGATATAACAAACTTTGATAAGTGAGACAAAACAAAAATGGGATTTGTAAACTAAAAATATCTTTAAGAGTGTATGTTTGAATCTCATGAATTGAATTTTTGAATGATTTGTTGCATGTGGAAATGCATATTTTAATATGATCAATGATTTGTAAAGTGAAAGCATGTGAAAATGAATAAGCATGTGTATAGTATGATAAAAAAAAAGGCATGGTTTTATGATAAATGCATGTCATGTTAAACTGAAAATTGGAATAGAACTGTATAAAACCACTAAGCATGAAAATGCTTAGCGTGTAGTTTTATCTACGCCGTGTTTCGGGAGTAAAACAGAGCAGGCAAGATCAAGAAGCGCAGAGTCATAGAGAAAGTTGAGG
Source organism: Tetrastigma voinierianum (assembly GCA_016808115.1). Classification (NCBI taxonomy): domain Eukaryota; kingdom Viridiplantae; phylum Streptophyta; class Magnoliopsida; order Vitales; family Vitaceae; genus Tetrastigma; species Tetrastigma voinierianum. The sequence goes on from JAEQBH010009127.1 coordinate 29,771, forward strand.
CTTATAAGTATATACCCCGCCATATGTATATCATTTTCGAAGATGCGATATTTTAATAACAAAAAGTTAAAACTCGAACTATTGTAAGGTGTATCATTTTCAGCCAAGATAAGCCATTTTGTAAACAAATTGTATAAGAGTAAATGTTTATGGGCCTACCATTTGAAAATGCTTCTGCATAATTGAAAACCCTAAAATGAAATGATATAAATCAAATGTTTTGATAAGATAAATGAAAACGGTCGGAGTAAACTAGGCTCCGATTCGATTCGCTCTTCTGCCTGGCCTGGGATCTGGTCAGGACATTTTTACAAAAAAAAAAAAAAAAAAAAAACAAATGAAAAATAAAAAAAAAGAATTAAACGAGAATTCTCGAATCTCGTTTGGACCCACCATCAGGTAGGACCGAAAAGGGGTGCTACAAACCGGTCAACTCCTATGTCATCCGTTCAACTGCCATGTCATTCGATCAATGCAGGTCAACGTCGACGCCATGTGGACCAATCATATCATGACACTTGTCTCATTCAAAGCCTACTAAGTGGCGTAATCGTATGTCGCTTTGTCATTGGTCACCAACTACCACGCCACGGTCGCGTCATCCGTCGATCGCCTGTGCCATCCGGCTGGTCAATAGCCGTTAGCACCGTCGTCGAAACGCGTAGAAAAAAATCAAGGAAACTTTAAAATTCAGTAATTCAACCTCAGAATACCCAAATATGCATTAGAAAGCTCTGGACAAGATCTTTCCTTCCATACCAAGTTTGCACCAAAAACCCCGAGAAAGAATGGTCCCAAAAAAAAAACTCTTTCTCTTTCCTTTAACAAAATTGAAGCATAAAGAACATCATCTTTACCGATATCACCTGGGTTGAAAACACTAGTTTGCGTGAAATAAATGATACTGTTGAAGCATAGAATTCAATGATGCCTTCAGCGCCATTAAAACATATCATCATGATGGAAATCGATTCGCTTATAGTATGAACACCTTGTCTGTGAGTGCTTAGTGTAGTCTCCAGAATCTTCTGAGTCACTAGATTGTTGGAACATACACCTACTTGCAACAATCTGCAAAACAAACAAGAAAACGGTGGTGGGGGCTCCGCCGCCTCTCCGATGCTTAAGTTAGGCTCTCACTTTTATGAAAAATTCCGATCCTCTAGTCTCGAATCTCATACCTCATTTTCTGTGATGACCTTCATTTATCAGAGAGGAAGGATCCGCTTTCCATGGAAAGTGGATGATTTCCTCCCAAATCGGAAGGAAAAGGTGGCGCATATCTCGCGCGTGGAGACTACTTCTTCCTTTTAAATAGATGTGTTTCCCGAATGAAGGGTCCCGAGAACGCCTGTTCACCCTGAGTGATATTGTTAGCATGATTCATGGAAGGGCATGGAAGGGCGTATATCCTCTTCGGGGGAGTCTATCCGGCAGCATTTGTTAAATAAAATCTCTAGGCGGGAGAGATGGCATCCGGGAAATGTCGACCCCTTTCCGACTAAGGGAGGATATCCGGACCTTGGCTCTTAAATTAGGCTCATAGGCTGGGCCGACTAGGCCAGCCTAATTACAGTCTTTAGTTGGACGGGGCTTATTGGCTAGAGGGCATGGGCCAAAGCCCATGGCACCCACACTTAGATGATTCACAAATGTTGAAGATTTTACACAGAAACATATGTTGTATCTCCTTCTATATTTCTCACATAAAAGAAAAAAGAACCAAGAAATGAATCAAATGCCTATTCTTATAGGCTTTCACGTCTTTTAGGAAGAGACGCGTCTTCTGTCAAAGGAGGCATCCAATGGGTCTTAGGTCTGATCAAGCCCACATGGGCGACCCATGCCCATAACTCAGCAGTTAGAAATTTACATGGTTAACACCGCTCTTTAGCTCGTCTACCCTCATGTTGGTAAGGGACACCAACACATCGATGTAGCCTCGTTTCCAAAGACAAGGAAAAAATTGGTGTTATCTGTGATTGTAAGATATGAAAAGGGATATTCAAGCAAGGGTTTCTTAAAACCTATTGGCAACCATATCACACATAGGCCAAGCCTTAGCAAATTCATGAGGCTTTAAGCTAGTTTTTTTAATTTATTTATTTTATGAACTCATGCCCAACCAATAACTCTTACTCTGGCCTCAATATTTCAGATTGTCATAGCATGTGTTCTAGGTTATCCGAGATTCAATTATGTTTTGTTCGACGCCAATAACCTTGCAATAAGAACATCATCTTGCTCGTGGTTGGTTTTATTGTCAACGGAATGAGACTCTATCACTTCTTTTCTTGCAGATGTATTGATGCTAATCAATGTTTAGGTGGGTTTGGAAACTACATTTTTGTAATTTGGGTTGGGTTTGGGCTAAGGTTCGAAAGACTCGCCAACCTCGAAATTCCGCTACATATATATATATATATATATATATATATATATATATATATATATATATATATATATATATATATATATATATATATATATATATATCTCCTTTTCCTCTAGAAATCGTAGTTCTTTCTATTCTTTTTTCCATCCCTGTTAAAAAGGAGGGGTGGTTTTTTGGCATTCCTTAGCTTGAAATCACCCCTCTCATCGTTCGCCCTCTAAGATTTGAGTTTTATCTCTTAATAAAGTGGTTTTTTTTCACTCGATATGAGTTTTCATTTGATTTTCCTTTGTTTTCTTTTGTCACCGACTTGTTGAGGAGTGTGGTTGTGTCATCGTATGACAGTTGATTTGTTCAATGGTTTTCGTGTGGGCAATTCAAATGGCAAAGCTGTTTTGATTAGACGGAGAAGTCATATCAAATCCTTGTTTGTCATTATGATTCATTAGATCTAGAATCTTAGGTATTCTAGACATCTTAAATCGTGTTCTGCTTGCCGCTTATTCTAAGTATATTAACTTAGATGCTGCGCCATCCTCTAATGTTTTTAGCATATTGATTTATGTGTTCAAATGTACATCTTGGTTGTTAAGTGAGCTTAACCCGAGTTTCATAATTTTTGGCTTAGATTGAACTCCATCGAGTTGAAAGTTAAGTTGGGTTGTTTTGAGGTTCATGTATTTCATGTTTGGGTTTGGCTTGGGTTACCTCTCAACCCGACATAACCCACCCAAGTTGTAGCCCTAATATATATATATATATATATATATATATATATATATATATTACCAATTGTGTCGGCTTTGAGTCGTTTATTATTGCTATTAACCTAAATGCTATGTCATCCTCTAATGTTTTTAGCACTTTGATTTATGTGTTCAAATGTAATATCTTGTTGTTCTGAGCTTAACCCGAGTTTCATAATTTCAGTTTAGATTGAACTCATCAAGTTGAGAGTTAAGTTGGGTTGTATTTGAGGGTTCATGTATTTCATGTTTGGATTTGGCTTGGGTTACCTCAACTCCATAACTCCACCCCGAAGTTGTAGTTCTAATATATATATATATATATATATATATATATATATATATATATATATATATATATTAATTTCTTTCCACTATTCCTTTATTTTCTTTCCCTACTATTTTTTTATTCCCTTTTAAGAGGGTTGAGGAATTTCAGTTTAAGCTGCGGATTATAGGGGTGAGAGAGTGAGATAAATTTTTTTTTATAAGTCTTACTTAGGATTTTCCTTACTTTCTATATGACCTTTTTTTTTTTTTTGAATAATTTACAAAGTCTTTTGACTATTTAAACATCCCGTAAGTATAATCATGCATTCCCTTAATGCTTAGAAATAGTCCTAAACAGTCAATTTAGACAAATGGACAATATAGCAAAATATCAAAGATATGGGCGACCATGATCATACATATAAGGAAAGTTCATTAATCAAAAGGAAAGGAAAAAGAAAAGTGGTACTGGTCATATACCGTGTTATTACTACTGGGCTTCCGGATCGTAGAGATTACTGGTTTTCGACCTATATACCTTAGTTAAAATATAAAATAAAATATTTTTGGGTCCATAAGATTTCGGGAGAAATCCCTTTCGGGATGTCCCCTAAGGTTTAAAGCATATTAAGATTTAAACATATAAATAATTGAAACTAGATGGAAACATTAAATAGATTTCATTGAAAAGAAACACACCTTTATATAAGAGGAATAAAGCTTGAGCTGAAAGCTTTTTTGAAAGCTTATGCTGAGAGCTTTGGGGTATATCACAAGGAGAGTGAAGAGTGAGAGCTTCTAGGTGAGAGAGGTTGGATATTGGTAGAGGGCTCAGAGATATGAGAGGTGAGAGATATATTCTTACATTGAGAAGGCCTCTATATATAGAGGAAAGAAAGCAAACATTAGATGAGAGGATAAGAATAAGATCAAAGAAACTGACCTCGGTGCTCACTGGGCCTCATCACAATACACTTTTTCAAACTTTATCCTTTACAAAGGATATGGACAAGGGAAATTGATGATGGTTTTCATAAGATTTACTACACATGGACGATCGCATTTTGTCCCTAATGCTAAGGAATCTTACTTTAAAGTGATCTAAAAAGAAAAGACTGTCATCTGAGTTGTTTCACGTTTCTTTCACAGCTAGCTTCTATCCTTTTGTCAAATTCTTTTTTTTTTTTTTTTATCTTTATCTTCCACCCATGTCAAATCTTGTCTTCTTTTTCTTCTTTTTCATCTTTGTATTCCACCCATATCAAATCATGTCTACTTTTTCTTCTTTTTCATCTTTGTCTTCTACTCATGTCAAATCATGCATTTATCAAATCTTACCAAGAATCATAATTCTTTGATCAGACATCTTTATCTTCTTTACTTGGGCCACTATTGGATCTTCGAGCTTCGACTCGCTTTCTTGCATAAATCTAGATCTCAATACCATGTGTTAACTAGACTAATGTGCTTTTAAAAGTTCTCACCCATAAACTAGATTCGGTGTCTTTACCAGCCTACCGCTTCGAGCTGACTAGGTTCATTAATTTGGCCTTAATGAACTGTGCTCCAATAAATTCCTTAACCGGCTCCAAGGGGTTGGGTTCTACCTTGATATCAGGCCCAATTTCAAGATGATTTTCTAAAGTTGAAAATTTATTCATGTGTTTGAAATTATTTGTATGTTATATTTCGAATTCTTTCTTTCAAAAGTTGTGTTTTTTAATTTTGTATCTATTTCATTTTCTATCTTATCTTCACATAATTTTTTCATGACTAAATAATCTTGTTCAGATCTATCGTATTTTCTTCTTAGAATTTCTAATTCTTCCCTAAGTAAATGATCTTGATTTTGAAGTGAAGGGAAAAGGGGAGGAAAGTCATGTGTTAAGTCTAAAGTTTTTGCCTGACTATTGCATGGTTCTATTGGTTTTAGGTAAGGTTGGCCATGATGATTTAAAATTGTTTAACTAATGGGCTAACAAAATAATTACTTCCTAAATTGGTTTTACATTGGTCTAAAGCCTGGGTTAGATTATAAAAACCTTTGAAAAATGGTCTAAGGTGATTTGAAATATAAGGAAGGACTTCTTCCTATGTTTTAAAAATGCATGTTTAATGACCTTGGTACATAACATAAAAGTTAAAATTGACATTACCATTATTATTTTATGAAAATATTCCGATAAACAATTCAAACAAGTAATAAAATATTTATATCTAAACTTTTATTAGTCCGTTGTTGCAACTGCTAAACTAATCCAAAGATTATCTATGATACATTTTTGTTCTTCATCCAATTCTATATGAGGTAACAAGTTGAAAGTAATATAACTTTTGGGGTATACCTTAAGAGAATTCTTTCCAAAAGTCAGTACCTTTTCTTGATCTTTGCTGGAATAATTTGGAACGATCCCAGTTATCTGCTTGTTCATCTGTGACATAAAATTAATTTATCAGTCTGCTTAATGAATCTTCTAGACTATTATGTTTTTCTTTAATATGTTATATTTCTATTTTTACACCTGTATTAATTATTCTTTCTGTAAAATTTAACCATCTCCTCTGGGAAGATCTTTTTTCATTTTTTAATTTGTAAAACTTTACTATTACTTCACAGTTTGTCCTGATCAAATTTTTTTTCTTGGAAATTATTAATATTCTAAACCTATCTATAGCATATGCTATGGCTAATACTTTTGCATCTATGCTACTTATATTACCTTTTTCTTTGTATTTTCCACTACTATATCTGCAAATTTTTTGTATTTTTAAATTAATATCTACGGGTTTTTAAGCATTAATACGTCCCTCATCCTAAGCTACATCCATATGTTTCAATTATTAAGTAGTCATTTATTAATTGTAATTCTAGTGGTGGTAATTTTGTAACTAGGTCTTTGAGAGTTTTTACTAGCTTGATGTCCTCCTGATTAAAATATTTTTGTCCTTTACTTCCTACTTTACTAAATAGAGGGCCTGCAATCCTACTTAGATTTTTTTATAAAAGGTCTAGCATAGTTTAATAATCCTAGAAATTTTTGTAGTTATTTGGTTTCTTCTATTTTATCGAGAAAGGTTAGATTTTTCGAATATGTGGTTGTAGTAAGATTTACCATTTCCTATTATTACCCCTAAAATTTATGGTCCTATGAAATAGTTGCATTTACTTTTTCTAATTATAATACCATACCTTTCAAACTTTAATACTATTTGAGGTGTCCTATATGTTTTTTCTTATTCTTACTAAAACAAAGTATATCATCTTATGTAAACTGCTTACAAATGAATCATTATCTCTAAAATATCCATATTTCTTGAAATATTGATGGTGCATTTTTTAAACCAAATGGCATAAGCCATTCAAAAATGCCCTTCGACAAGAAAAGTTGACCAAGGTATACCGCCTAAAGATTCAACTCCGCCAAAACTCGATTTACAATCAAATTTGCTAAATATAGTACAATCGTTTATTTTTCCAAATAAATATTCTTTTGTTGGTATATCATATCCATCATCTTCTATGTTATCGTTTAACCTTTTGTAGTTAATTACCATCCTACTTTTTCCTCTTTGTTGTTCACTATGTTTATTTACTAAGAAGGTTGTTGATCTATGAGGTGAATCTGATCTTCTTATTACATTTAGTTTTAATAAATCATTAATATGTGTCTTATAATCTTCTCTATCTTTTTCGGTTGCTTCTATCTTAGCAGTTTTTATTTTATAATTTGGGTTTTTTATTTTTAATATACATTCTACTTTATCTTTTTCCCAATATTTTAAAATATTTCTCCTATAATTTCTAGTTTTCTAGCCTATCAATTGCTTTGTATCTGCTTCTTCTTTTATATTTATCATAAAGTAGTTATACTACATATTAATATGGACTAATCTAAATATATATCTTCATATTCTTCTTCTTCAAAATCTTCTTGTATTATATTTGCAAGGCTGCATTGTCCTTCTTTTTAACACTCACAATCTTTTTTGCTAATAGCTTGGTTTTTGGAATATTCTATTTGTTTATCTAATTTTTCGGGACTTATACCTTGATTTCTTTGCAAAGGACTTATCATGCAATGTTCAGATAGGTAAAAATCTTATTAAAAGTTATTTTCCATTATCTTAATAGAAATGATAGTCCCTAATATAACTTGATGTCAAGATTTAAAGGTTTTATCCAAGTTTCTTTTAATGGTAAGGAGTATTCTGGGCTAGAGTAGTAGTTTGTCATAAATGATATTTTGGCTAAAGTACTTAAATGGTTGGTATACCTATTAAGGCTTCTGTCTACTTGTTGTGCTTTCATAAGTTTTTCTGCTAAGGTTATAAATCTTTTTGGTATTATTTTCTCATCTATAATCATATACGAGACAAACAGATCTAATAGTGCATATGTTTTTATTAAAAAATCTTCTATCCTTATTGTACATTCTATTTGATAAGGCTTTTATTTCTCCTAATTTATTACATATTTCTATAGGATGCAGACTATTACATTATTATTTTCTTCATTCATAAATTCTTATGATTTCCTAATTTTTCTTTTCCTATATGTTTTTCAAATTTTATTACTAAATCATTATATCTTTCTTTTATCTCAACTATCTCTTGTTCTATCCTATAATTTTTTCATCTAAAGAGAGAGTATCTATATTTTCCTGATGTGCAATACTTTCAATACTTAGACTAATGTTGAAATATTCTTCTATACATATTATACATCATTCTAAATAACATTTATGACATTTCGCTCTCTATGTAATTTATCTAGAAACCATTTGTAATTAAAACATCTAATACTATCAAGTCCTCTATTCTTTTTCCATTTACGCTCATCATATCCATGAATTCTCAGGTTTAAGAATTCTAGTTTTGCTAAATCATTTATTAGATCTTTATTTCACTATCTAAGTTTTCTTTCTCTTTTATACTAACTATACTGTATATTGTTTCAGTATCAGATATTTCTTCATCTATTTCTACTAATTCTTCGTTTGTACATTCTAAAAGCTTACTTCTAGTATTATATAAGTTTTTCTTTCTAGGGAAATTCTGTAAGACCCCAAAAAATTCTAATTTTCTGAAAAATGATAAAATGACAATTTTTGTCAAAATCCGGAATTTTTCTAGATCTCGGATGATAAACATTCACCGTTGAATCGCTCGCGAAATCTAGCTACCACGTCGAATTCTGAGACAATCGGAATTTCACGTTTTTCGAGGCTCGAGGTGCGGACACTGGCATATCATGAACACAAGAGGCGCCACGTGTCATGTGTGTAATGAGTCAAACACGAGCTCAAATTCCGACCTACGAGACACGCAGAACATGTGAGCGGGGGAGGTCCATGGTAGATGGATAAAAGGATAAGGAAATCCTAAGGGCCAATGAGAGTTAGACATGTGGCATGAGAGGACTATTCTCTTGACCCCAACCTAGACCAAACTGGTTTGGGAGGGAAAGGAAGAGAGAGAAAGCAGCAACCGAGAAAGCAGAGAGAAAAGAGGGAGAGATTTCCAGAGCGAGAAGCCCTACCTTCTCTCTAAATTTCCAGGTGATCAGTCCATCGAATCTCGGCGAGACAAGAGGCAAAGTTGATCCCCACTGCAAGCAGCCTACGCTGCGGCACCGATATCAGCTCACAAACCTGCGAGTGCAGGGCTTTCTCCTACTCGCTTTATTCTAAGAGTTATTTGAATGGATAGGATATCTGAGGCTCGATGGCTCATGTTTTCACCCCAAAGATCGACCGAGGAGGAAATCCCTAGGTGGTCGGATAGCCCGAGACCGCGGGTTGACTGCTCATGACCTTGTGTGTCATAGTTCTATCAGGTAATTGCGGGGTTCCAAGACCATCAATCGCTTATTAAATTTACAGAGCAATTTTTGGTGTTATTGCTATGAATGAATAACATGTGTTGTATGTGAATCTCAAGTAATATATATGTATGCGTGATGTATATTAATAAGAATTATCGTGGAAATGGGCATATTGCATTTCATATGCATTAGATAACTTCCAGAACAGAGAGGTACGTGGGTGCATGACATGAAAAACATGGTCATTAAACGACCTGGATGTAAGATTTTCCGAAGAATTGCCTTGAAGAGTTGTCCAACAGTTCATCTCGGAGGAGGACCCATGACTATTTTGGAAGGTTATCCAGAAATTCACCTCGGAGGGTTGTCCAATAGAATTTTATTGGAAATTGGTATTATGTTTTCAGGAACAAAAAACCTTTTGTTTTGAAAACAATGTTTTCACACTGCTTATGGCATGGTGTGAGTCAAAGGAGGCTCCTAGGATGCGGGAAAGGGTGAATCACATTCTTATCCCTAACACGTATTACTCGGGAAGAGGGACATATATGTTTTACTTGAATGTTTGGCGTGCCATTGCATGAGCACTTAGGTGGGGAGTAACCCATGTAGGAGAATATTACTACTGGGCATTGCTCATCCTGTTGAGGGAAAAATTATTTCAGGTACTGAAGGTTCACCTGGGGATGGGACGCATCCGAGGTCTTAGAGACGAAGAAATAGCCATATATGGCCTTGTTATGTATTTTCGTAAAAATCTGGGTAAAAGACCCAGTTTTGGATAGTTTGTAACCAATACAAATTGTAAATTAACTCCTTTTTGTATAAAATATACATTTTGGTGAGTGTGGATATATGAGCCAATGTGGCCATTTTTACTCAATTATGGGTCTCATGATATGAGACACACAGGTTTCCACAGGTTGACGGTAGTCAATGGGACCCTCGGGGTTCGGGGCGTCACAAATTCGTACTTAAATGGTCTGGTTCTCCACATGCATAGCACTTAAGTTTATTTTTATATATTTTCTTTGGATTATAATTTCTAACATGTCTGTTGGGATCTAAATAAGGTTTTCTTTTAGTAGATCTTTTTAAGAAATATATTTAATTATATTTTCTATATGGTTTATTTTTATTTTCTTTTCGGTCTTCTTTCATTCCATATGTTTGTGGTGTAAATATATTTTTACAAAACCTATATTGACTTTTCTTAAGCCGTCGTTTGTATTTCACTACATTTTCTTAAGTATTTTCATTATATGATTTATCCTATGTCCTATACTCTGTCTTGATTTTCTGTCATCTCATCTTGTTGAACTCTTTTTAATTCTTTCCATGAGCTTTCTATCTCTCTTCCTAAGGTTCCTAGAAGTTTTCTAAATAATTTTTCTCCTAATTCTTAGTTAAATCCATTTCCTGAAATAGCACAAAAATGATAGAATGATTGACAGCACTTTTTATATATTTCCGCAAATTTTTTATCCGCATTTGTTCTAAATGTAATAATGTTTCTTGTTGAATGGTAATATGTCCTGAGTTGGGATCTTCTCCTGTAATTAAACTACTAATTTGCTTTACAAAATTATATGGATAGCCTAGTTTAAGCATACCGTTGTAGTTTTTCCTAAAATTTGTCTTGTACGATTCCCATAATGCCCTAGTACTTTCTCCTAAAAAGGTTTCTAAATATTTGTACATAGTTTCAGGATCTGTTTCTTGAGGTATATTTTTCCAAACATATGCTACAACTGGATATGTCCATACGTCTATTACACTATTCCATAATTGTGGATCGTGGGCTGCTATATTTAGTATTTGTCCTGAGGCTTGTCCTTGAAACTTATAGGGTTTTTCTATTGGGTAAGGTCTTCCTTTGGGTCTATAATCTATAGATTCATCATATGATTGGTTTGGCTTAGGTCTGTTTTCATAGTGTGCTTGTGGTCTGGATAAATTTCCTCCTCTATCTTGTCTTAATCCCATAGGTTGGGTTTTAGTAAATGGTGTAGGAGAAGTTGTAGTACTTACTTCATCTTCCATCATTTGTAAGTCATTATTTGATTCTATGGTTTCATTATCTTCTTCTATTAATTCTATGACTACAATATTTCCTAAATTATCATAGATCAATCTTTCATCTTCCTTTATCTTTCCTTTTCTTAAGGCTAATGTTTCTAATTTTTTATAAATCTTTTTCTCCTGCTATTACTCCGTCTACTTCATAGAGTATCTTTTTTATTTTCCTTCTAAAGTTATAGAGTCTATTTTTGTTTCTCTTAATTCTTCTTGGTATTCTTCACTTTCTTGTATGTCATTCTTCTTATAATCTATAAATCTTATACTAGTTTTTCCTAGAGTATTTTGGTATACTAAAGAAGATTTTGGTATAATTGTTTCCGTTCTTAGCAATCTTCTGTACCTATTCCAATCTTGATAGATTTTTTGTGCTTAATTTTCAAGGTTTAATCATTCCTACTCCTTTAGTGGTTAAGAGACTTACAACGTCTTTTACTTTTATTTTTACTTTATTATCTGCATAATTTGTACATTTTCCTATAGATCATATATTAATTACTAGATTACTACCTTTTACTTGTTGTTCGTATCCTTTTGTTTTAATTCCTATTTTAATATCTTGTTGTGGGTCTTTAAGACTCATCATAAAATCTAGCATGCAATATACTATTCCCATGTTATTATTCATATCTATTTCTGTACTTGCTATTAATGCTTTTCCCATATCTGTCCAACTATCATCATATATATGTACTAATGTTTTAGTTCCTACACATTTCCTTCTTAATCCTTTAATAGCTATAGTTATTAATCCCAAATGACAAAAACTATAATATTTTCTTAGTTTATCTACTATACTTTTTCCTAATAGTTCTAGTGTAATTGTATCATTTTTTAAACATTGGATTTCTACTTCTCCGATACATTTTATAAATTTATTTTCTTTCTTTCAAACATTTTTCTTTATATATTACTCAAGTTTCCTATTTTAAAATGTTTGTTTTATAGTTTTCATTCAATTTCAATCTAAGATTCTCATTTATTCCCTGCTCCATATTTATCGCCTGCCTTAGTAATCTATACTATTACTACTTGTTTCTCCTACGTATATTGCTCCCAGAGACTCGAAAAGTGACCTATATTCATTACTTTTGTTGTCTTTTCTTTACTTGTACCAAAATTATAAGTTCTAGGTATAGCTATTGATTTCTTTGGTTTTCCTATTTCTAAATTTGTAAGACCCGAGAAAATCCAATTTTCTCAAAAAGGGTAAAATCGTAATTTCGGTAAAAAATTCAAAATTTATTCTCTGTATCTCGGATGACGAAATGAATTTCACCATTGGAATCGTTTTGCGAAATCTAGCTAGCACGTCGAATTTCGAGACAGTCGGAGTTTGCATGTTTTTCGAGGCATCGCGTTTCGAGTGCCATAAAACAATATTTGATGTGACAAAAATCACTGATAGGCCGATAACGCGGTGTATAAAATGAATGCCTAAGTGCGCAAGTGCACGCGTAGCCCCAAGTAATATAGTGTAATTTAAACATGATATCGATCCACAAAGGGAAAGGTAAATTGAATATGTAGGTTTTGCTTTTCGACAATATCTAAATAAAGGATTTGTGGATAAAAATCAAATAAGGAAACTATAACTAAGTTATTGATTCTAGTGAATTAATGGGTGCTGGGCGCTAGGGTTAAATCGCCTATCACGCGTCTCAATGGATTACTTCCTAAAGATAGTGTTACCAATATATTTGTAATATGTCAATCGGGCGAGGTGATCTTGGCTTATTTCGATATCCTCTCGAGGTATATCCGCCTATCTCGTGGAATAGAATCGAGTATATCTCTATCTCACTGAGACCTGAATGCTTAAATGTTCTAACCCCGTATACCACCTTCATGTTCTAATATCTCTATTAACCGAATCGACCAGCTACTCTACCCGCATCCCGAATACCCTCATCTCGACCCTGATCTCCAAAGCAGCTTATGCTAACATCGCCGTGATGTTATCATATAATTGAAATACGTGTATAGAGTAGATATGACAAATTAATAACGATTGAATAACATGAAATATCAAACTTTAATCCATTGTATGTGACAGGGTTTGATGTAACCCTAGAAAGAGATCTAGAACATAATGAAAGAAAATATAAAACTGTTTAATAAAGAAAACATTGTTCTAAGATCCGGAATATACGAAAAGTCGTGCTGCCATAACCCTGACACTTCCTCCAAGTCAATGTTCACTCGCTTCGAAATCCCAGCGCCTCCGTCCCACACCTCCCGATCTCCCTTCCGAGCCCTAATTTGCTTTTTAATGATGAGACAGATTTTCGAGTCGACGTCATGAGCGTGGCGATCGCCGCTACGTGGTGGCGTCATGATGCGGGCGACGCCACGACGGGGACGCCGCGACGCGACGTGTACTTCATCCCCACCCCATTTGCTCCAAAATCCGCTTCTCGTTCCTCATTTTTCACCCCAATGTCTCGCGCATTCACAAAAGACATCAACTCGCATTCTAGTCACAAAACTATAAAATTACTCTAAAATAAAACAAAAATGTAGACTGACGGGCGGCGAGTATAATATGGTGTTTAGGCACTCATGCACCCCCCAAACTTAGTTTCTTGCTTGTCCCTCGAAGCAAGAAACCCTAGGCTCTAAACGAGGACTTCTGTACGAACATAATGTAACTCACACTAATACAGTAATGCACATGCTGAAAAATAGGGGATCAATTTGAACTGACTCACATACCCAATGTTTTTCTCAATGTTCAGTAAAGGCATACAGATATTTGACTTTTGTTAAGTCGATTGAGATAAGTGAGCCGACTTGTGCATCAAATCCCGTGGTGTTCGATAGCCTTTCCAATCCACACATGTGCTTATAATGGGTGACTTTCAGTATATGCCTAGGTTCCGATACCCCCAAACTTAAGCTCAACCCACCTATTAGGAAGAAGCGAACTAGACAAGGATAGGAACGCACCCATTTATTTATGTCCACATACCTAAGAGTAATCTATGAACCAAAATAAAAATGGAAGAAGACCTAGTGCCAAGAAGTTTTAGCCGAGTGTTCTTGTAGCGGGGATCCATTGGTGACTCCCACCAGTTGGTTAAGGGCACCAGGCATTCAGATTCCCTTCAAACTTCACCCCGAACACTCAACCAAACTCAAAGGCCTAGGTTGCGTCGACTGGTCCATCTTACGTCCCATGTAGCGGGCGGTGAAATTCGATGACTGCGACCAGTTGGCTCGGGGCATTAGGCTTTGATAGGCCCCTGAATTTAATGCGGGATTCAGGGTGGATGATCCAGCTTATTCTATGCATATACCTATTTTTGTCATATATATATATATATATATATATATATATATATATATTTTTTTTTCTTTTTTTTTTCTTTTTCTACTTTTCTATTGTTTTGTATTTTCTCTTTTGGTTGGGGGCTCGTGGCATCCTCTTTTGATTAGGTGTCCATCCCTTTCGAATGGTTGAATCTCCCTAGGTTGATCTCGAACTTTGGTAGTTAGTTCGAGCACTTATGCATACTACGAAAGTCACTAGTGTGTGAGTCACGATAGGGTTTTGAAGCTGGTTTCTTGACTACCGGGATTGATTCCACTAACCCTTTTCAACTATTCAATCTAATTACCGAGCATCAAAGCAAATGTATGCATTTGAACAAGTTTATAGTGAACTCAATCCACAAATTGATCTCAATTTTCAACATGCACAAATGTATGCAATTACTACATCTCTGAAAATGTCTAAAATATAATCAAACAACTAACTTACATGACTCATGAACATGAAAGTGCGATGTAAATAAACTAAAAACAAAGAGCAACAATATACGGAACACAATAAAAATCGACACTACTAAAACCAAAACTTAATAAACAAAACACAAAACATGAGTACCCGATCTGCTCCCTCCCCGGAGCAAAATATCCGGTGTCCTACGCAGCGAAATAAAAACATAAGTGCGAGACTCCCCAGATATCCGCTGCGGTGGAGGCGGTGGTGGATGGTGAAAAGCTAAGGCTGACCCGAATTTGGGCTGCATAGACTCTTTCTTCTTTGTAGAAGGATGCTTTGATTGGCAGGCTTGTCGCATATCGGCCCACCTTGGCCTTCTCAGCGTATCACGTGTAGCGAAAGGGACACGAGTTAACTCACGGGTCTCATCCGAGAGGCGTCAAAGCGCTCGAGTGGCCTTGAGCACCGGGTCCTCAAGATAGTGAAGGACGCTAGGAGGTGGCGCATGTGGGCTGTGCTTGGGTGGGTGGTGGAGGTGGGCCCGGGATGGTGGTGGAGGTGGGTACGGGACGGTGGCGAGTCTCCAGTGATCGCCCGGGGATCCATAGCAGGCAGATCACTCATAAAGCTTCGTCCTCGTCCAGGGCTCGTGACTGAATCATAGGTCCCTTCGGGTTGCGGGACACCGAGGTGTGTCAGCTTGAAGCCCGGATATGGCTTTTTATTGGGTGGAGCCAAAGTGTCGGTGTCGATCGAGGGCACCAGGCTTGTTCTGTGACGAATATCAGAAAAGGGTGTCCCCGGGTTCATTTCGCACATCTCGGTTGGCAAGGATCGCATCCTCTATAACACCCTATCGAATGGTATGTCTGGATAATGGCGGATTAAGCGGGAACGGTAGGGCGGTCACCTCACGCACATTCGTCGTCGGGATAAGACGAAGTGATGAAATGGTGCCAAACCTTGGGAATGTGGGCCCAGTGCAGCCTTGAAATTAACATGGCGCCTTTGTTGATCCTCCGCTCACCACGGCCTTTGGGTGTCACAGCGAGAATGACCTCATGATGGTCGGGATGCTTTCAGCGGAGCTGATCGAAGGGTCCGGTGGGACGTGTTCTGGAGCCATAGAGTTATTGATCGACTCACCTTTGAAGTCGACACGGAAATACACCTCGCACCTGACCTTTTGGGACATGGGAGCGGAGTTGGCGTAGAATCGCGCACTACGCTCATACGCCCATTTGGACGGGAGGTTGGCATAAGGCACGCCATCCCTTATTCGCAATTGTTTTGCGGAAGAAATCGTCGGGGTGGTGAAACCCCTTCTCCTTGATGAAGGAACGATTTTTGCAAATGGTGCAGGCGGTCGGCGACTCGCGTTTACAAACCTCGAGGGCATGCGAATGTGGGTCGGGTCCTCACTGCAGCAAATTTTTGCCTCTTGCCGGACATATTGACCTAGGCAAAGGGTCGAACACCTAATGTGCACTCCTGACGATCAATAACTACCTAGGTTCAAAAAACACCTAAATGGGGCTAAAGCCCTAATGGAACCTAGCTAACGAAATGAGGGCCCCTACGTACCCAAAACTAGAATCTAGACACGAGAAAAAAGCGCAAATGAACCCTAGACTGCGTACCCGAGCTAGAATCGGGTACGGTGGTAGGGATGCCATATGACCCGAAACTGGCCCGATGAGGGTGACTTACGGTGGTCGGCGACGATTAAGGTGTCTCGGCCAGGTGGAATGGGAACTCAGGCAGGTCAGGTGAAGAAATTTGCGGGATGCGGGGGGAGCTAAGGTTTAATTAAGAGCGTACGGAGTGAAGGTGGAAAATGAATCATTCTGGTAAGCGGGGTCACGTCGCGATGACGGAGAGCAACCAAGCTGACGTCGCGGCGTGGTTATGCTCGCGTCAGCGGCGGAGAACATATTTAATCCGTCAGCGACGTGGTATTTCCGCGTCGCTGACGTGACGAGGAGGGCTTTACAATTTGATGTCAGCGGCGTGAGAATACCGCGTCGCGGCGGCGTGGCTGGCGGAAGTGTGAAAATGACGTCGCGACGTGGCAGAGAGATGAAATTTTTGACGTCGCAAAGTGTAAATCCCGCGTCGCGGCGTGGCGGCAGCCCGAAAATGGCGATCGCGGGCGTGAAATCACACATCGCGACGTGGCGAGGAGAAGGTCTCAGAGATTTTATATCACGAACACTGATTTTCGAGAACTCTCCACTTGTAAGCTTTGCCCGGACTTTGAACACTCTATGAGCCTCGTGCCTACTCTTCGGCTCCACGAGTCAAACCCGACAAGCGAAACACTGATCATGGATACAGCTAGAAATCAAGAATTGCTGAAAACAACAATAGAACTGAAAACTTAAAAACAAAGTTTTAGAACACTTGGGTTGCCTCGAGCGCTATGTTTAATAATCGTTAGCTCGACGACCACGAATCTCATTTCGCATACGACACTTAGGATAAGCGGAAATGCTTATGCGCATTCTTATAGTGCTCACCGATGCTCAAAGGTGGATGAAATACTCTTACGTATGCCCTTGCCCTTCTATCTTCTTTGTGCAATAAAGCGGTTTATCTCTGAAATTTTCTCCTTAAGCGAAATCTACGTGTCTTGAGTTAGAGATATCTTCATTTGGATCGATCATGCGGGTGCTTCGTGGGTTGGAAGACATGGAAAGTGATCTCGTCTCCTTGGACTCTTAGTTTGAGTTCACCTTCTTGCACATTGATTTGAGCTTTTCCTGTGGCTAGGAAAGGTCTACCAAGTATAATGGGGACCGAGTCGTCTTCCTCCGTAATCGGGAATAACAAGAGTCTGTGGAAGGCAGATTTACCAGCTTTACTAGGACATTTTCAATTATACCCGAGGGTGTTGGTAGGACCTGTCAGCAAGTTGCAAGCTGATTGTAGTAGATTTTGGTTCCCCCAACTTCAACCTTTTAAACATCGAAAGCGGCATCAAGGATGATCTTGGCTCCCAATCTGCAGGGGCTTTCCGGATACGTCTCCCATGAGACGGTATAGCAAAGCTACCCGGGATCTTGAAGTTTTGGGGAAGCACTTCTTTTGCGAGGATGGCTGCTTGCATTCCCTGATTAAGGCAATGGTCCCATACTCTTCCAATTTCTTCTTACTTGCCAAGATCTTTTTCATGAATTTCACATAACTTGGCATATTCTCTAATGCTTCCAAAAATGGTATATTAATATGTAGTTTCTTGAAGATGTCAAGAAACTTTGCGAACTGCTTCTCCAATTTACCTTTCTTCAACCTCTGAGGGTACGGGATTGGTATGACAGGTTCTTCTGTTTTTGTCTGTTTCTCGGTTTCTTCCCTGCTTTTATTATCCTTGGCTGCCCTCACATCACTAAGTGGTTACTCATTTTCATACGGTCGATTCGGGATACTTTGGTTTACTGCTCATAATTTTCCATTCTCTTACCGCTAGCTGCGGCTCCGAGATTTCCAACTCTTTTCCACTCCTTAGAGTGATGGCCTTGGAGTACTCTTTCCCTTCTCCTCTAGGGTTTGCCTCTGAATTGCTTGGTAGTGAATTACATTGTCTTTCCGATTCGATAAATTGGCGTTTGACCCATCTGTACCTCGAACTCCTTAGGCGTGGCGCCAGTTGTTTAAGCTGGGTTTGCTTCTTTGCATGTTCGCCTTGAATCTCATTCATGAATCACGAGGAATCTGAAGTTAACATCACAATGCTAGAGCTTGTTCTAAATCCGGCTTTTGAGGGGTGGTTCATTAGCTCGGTTTGATGGCATATTGCGGTTGTCGCCATCCATACCCTTGATTGTTTTGATTATTAGTTACGATTGTTACGCCACCCTTGTCCACGGATTCACGATTACGGTATTACCCCATACGGTCCTTTAACTGCTTTGTGATTGATTCTGATTAAACCTCGATACGTCTTGGGCTTGCTCCTTTGGGGTTTCACGTGACATTACCTTTACTATCTTGTCCTCGCGGGATTCACACGATCCGGTAGATTAGTGCGTATGTGTCTTCGTTCCTCTTTGTCACATTTATTTGTTTAGTCCAGGTGAGCCACATGATTTACCCGATTGTTGAGGACTGCATTGTACATGCCACCCGCCCAGTTCTTGGTGTGTAGCTACTCTCTAGGTGCTTGATTAGTGTTGGTTCTTGACATCTTCCGATATCTCATCACGCACGGTGTGGTTTTCTTCATCGATGATCCTCGGTGAGGCATCTATCGTGTTCGGGTTGTATTTGCCGGACCATTAGCCAGAAGGTGTGGACTTGCATCCATCTGAAGTTTAATTCGGTGGTGAGGACACTTCCGCAGATAATTCTGGAACTGTCCCATTACCTCTGCCAGGTTTTCCCCTACAATTGACGAGCGTATTGATCTCTTGCCTGATTGTGCAATCTTCGAAGGTGGAAAGAACTTGGTCGAGAAACTTTATTGCCAACTCGTTCCATGTAGTAATGGAGTACGGTGGCTGACTAGTTAGTAATGTTTGGCTATCCAGAGTGAGTGGGAATAACCGTAATCTTAGAGCTTCTTCAGTGACTCCGTTGTACTTAATGGTATCGCAAACTTCGAGGAAGTTAGTCAAATGCATGTTCGGATTCTCATGGGGTAGTCCATGGAACAAGATGTTAAGACATACATGCGTAGTGACTGGTCGAAATTGTTTGCTTGAATTGGCGGCCGATGCGATCGTTTAATACGAGTAGTTGTTGGTGGTAAAGCAGGCTAAATGCAATAGCATATAAGGATCGATACGGTTGTATAAATGGCACAGGCGCTTGATTCCCCATTTACACGCTTCCTACGTGGTTCGGTTGTTCAACGCCAAAATCTTGTTCTTGATGTTTTCCATGACTATTGAAGTTACGCTACGTTACGTTCTCTGTTCTCGGCGCAATCGTGGCAGAAGTCTTTACGGCTCGGATCACACAGTGTTGATTAATTCGATTTTCTTTGTCGGCATTATGCGTGCGCGAAACACAATGCTATGATAACACCTGAGCTAACAAAACCCGACTGACACTTGTAAAATATCAAAATAAAGAAAAATTCAGAATACTATCTATGTGCTCCTACTTCTCTATATCAATTTAAACTCCGACAACGGCGCGAAAACTTGATAGTAGATGGCAGCGATTGTATAAAATGAATGCTAAGTCTTGAGTGCAGCGTGAGCCCCAGTAGCTATAAAATTGTAATAACCAAAAGTACGGGATATCGTCAGCGGGAAGGTAAATTGAATATAGAGGTTTTGCTTCGAGACAATATCTAAATAAAGGATTTTAGGATAAAAATCAAATAAAGGAAACTATAACTAAGTTATTGATTCCTAATTGAATTAATGGTGTTAGCGCCTAGGGTTAAATCGCCTATCCGCGTTCAATGGATTACTTTCCTAAAGATAGTGTTACTCAATATATTTGTAATATGTCAATTGGCGAGAGGTGATCTTGTTTGCAGGGATATCCTCTCTCGAGAGTATATATCCGCCTGGCTCTCTAGTGAATAGAATCAGTATATCTACATCTCGACTACGATATTCCGAAATGCTTAAATGTTCTAACCCCAGATACCACCTTCATGTTCGGAATATCTCTATTAACCGAATCGACTAAAGGCTACTCTACCCAGATCCCTGAATACCCTCATCTCTCGAATCTCGGATCTCCAGTGTGATTATGCTAACATTGGCCAGATGTTATCATATAATTGAAATACAGGTATAGAGTAGATATGACAAATTAATAACAATTGAATAACATGAAATATCAAACTTTAATCCATTGTATGTGACAGGGTTTGATGTAACCCTAGAAAGAGATCTAGAACATAATGAAAGAAAATATAAAACTGTTTAATAAAGAAAACATTGTTCTAAGATCCGGAAATATACGAAAAGTCAAAAGCGTTACAATCCCGGACACTTCCTCCAAGTCCCGATGTCACTTTCTTATACCGAGCATTGCCTCGGGTAAATGCGCCTCGATCTCCCCCTTTTAGAGGCCTAATTTGCTTTTAATGATGAGGCGATTTTCGGGCTGGCGTCGCGACGTGGCGGCGTCGCGACGTGGCGGCGTCGCGACGTGGTCAGCATCGCGGCGTGGCGACGCCTCGCGGCGATGGGGGCGTCAGCGGCGTGAGGGCGTCCGCGGCGTGGGGGCGTCGCGACATGGCGGTACTTCATCGCCTTGTTCCCATTTGCTCAAAATCTTGCTTCTCGTTCTGCTCTTTTCACCCCCGATGCTCCACGCATTCACAAGGAACATCAACTCGATTATTCTAGTCACAAAAACTATAAAATTACTCTAAAATAAACAGGAAAATGTAGACTGACGCGAGTATAATATGAGTGTTTTAGGCACTCATCAATCACATATAACACTTACTCATGTGCCATAAGTTGCGTGAGTAGAGAAATGATGGAAATGGACAGACGAGATAGTGCGAAGTGTCAAAACTAGGGAAAAAAGTGACATAAATGTCATTTTGGAATTTATAAATGATAATAAGACAAATTTATGAACAGTGGTCATCTTCTTAAGTTGAAAAGAGACCAAAACGTGGGAGAGGGATTTTCAACTTGCAGTGAGCTGCGATTTCGTTTAGAGAGAGAGTGAAGCTTCTCTTTTGGAACACCGGAAGATGGAGCCGTCGGGTCGTCGGGACGAGAAGGAAGTTGCTCTAGCATCGAGACCTACGCGTGGGCACCAGTTTTAGGAGTTTTCGACAAACTTCGTGAGGTAGGGGATTTATCTTACTTGGGTTTTACACTTTATTTAAGTGTTTTGTGATGTTTGAGTTGGATGAGGCCGTGAAGGGCCGTTTGATTGGTCTCAAATCTTGGAACCGAGTTGTTGTAAATTTTTGAAACCAAAATGGATAGGCCGTGGCGATGGTGGTGAATTTGTTTGGGGGGTACGCTATGGTGGGTTTTATGCAATAAATTGTGTTTTGTGTGTATGAGGCCGGGAATGGCTATGGAAATTCGATTCTACCAAGAGGAACCGATGTAGGAGGAGTGGGCTGCCCATGGACAGCCCACTTGCTCTATTTTGGGACTGTAAAAACAGTCCCAGTTTGTATGAAATGGACCATAAATGTCCATGTGTTTTGGCATTGGAATTGTTTGATGTGAGTGGCTTGAGTTGATTAATTAAAGAAATTAATAAGTTAATGCTTGATGTGTTAACATGATGCCTGAGTATATAGAATATAATTGTGGGTGCGGGCCATTGGAAAGCGGGTGTGTTTAGCTCAGTGAGCAAATTTTGGTGATGGTTGATATTGTTGAGATTACATGGTGTAATTGTGGAAATGGGATGATATATGCATAATTGATATAATTGTATATATTGTGTGAAATGGCATAATGCATCTCATATGCAGGGTAACTTTAGAAATTAGGTGAGTGCATGACATGAAAATTGAAAGAAAAAGCAGCGTTTTAGAAGGAATTTCACAGGATGAATTTATGGAGAATGGGGTTGGGAGACGGTCCAACAGATCATTTCGGATGAGGACCATGACTGTTTCGGAAGGTTCCCCAACACATTCGCCTCGGAGGGTAGTCCCATATTTTTACCGATACCTCGGTAGTATAGTTTCGAAAACAACAAGAATTGTTTTGAAAAAGATGTTTTCTCATACATGGCTTAGGCAAGTGTGAGGAATTCGGTGGAGACTTGGGATGTGGGTTGGTCGTTTAGACGTTCAAGTAGGATCACAAATTTGCTTGAATGTGTGTTTACTTTGGAGCATTGCATATACACTTAGGTGGAGAGTAACCCAATTAGGGTGATTCCACTACTGAGCATTAGCTCACCATGTCGAGGGATATTATTTTCAGGTACAGGGGGCGCTCGAGAAGACGACTCTTCCTAGGGGCCGATATTGAAGAAAGCCGGGTTGTGGCTTTGGTGTTTTAGAATACATGTATTAGAACGTTGTAAACTTTTAATATGTGTTGTATAAGAGTGAACTTTTAACTCTTAGCTGTGGATATAGTTGAGATTTATTTGGATGGGTATTGGTTTATAGGCCCAGTGGCCGTTTATACTCATGTATATATCTTTGGATGTTGATTGGAATGAGGGTTTTTTATTTGGGTAGAGCTCCGTCTGAAAGGAGACTACGCCTGATTTTCTTGAAATGTCGGGTCACCCCAGGCATTCCGCGTGTTCACGGGTTGTGGTGAGTGACGGACCTCGAGTTTGGGGCGTCACAAAATTATTATTCCTTTTATAAGATCTTCTATGTCTTATGTGTTTGAACTACTAGGTTTATCGTAGATTTGACCAAGTTTCTGACTTATATTTATTAATAATAATATTATTATATTATTTTGTTTTACTAAAGTTAAATCTGTTTTACTAACAGGGTTTTCTAGAACTTAGACCTTTGAGTATATTATGGAAGTTTTTAACTTCTTCTAATATTTGGAGATATGTATGGTGATAGGACCCGACCGAAAACCACCAAGATTCGGGTGGTCCGCACAGTGAAGTTCATTTTGTACAATCGCAGGGGTGTCGATGGGACCACGACACAGAAAAGTAACAGAGCATTAATATAATACCTCGATATATATATATAAAAAGTTCCACAACCGACCCGTCATACGCATAGGTCACAACCACGAACACACACATGATAAGGACTCATATGAGTTCAATACTAGGATCGAGCATTCTAAAGAGTGTTTTGCGAGATTTAGAGTCTGACAAAATACATAGGTCGATAAAGCAAGAGCGGGAAAGATAAGATAGAATCACTACTTATTTGCCCGCGAGCAGGTGACGTAGAAGGCAGGCGCGGAGGTAGATCTCTGTTACTGGACTGAGAGCGAAGATTTAAAACAATAAAGCGTGAGATAATAAATCGGTGGGTAAGCATAATTTATATGGAAAATAATGTTTTTATTTTTGAAAATTCCTTCTCTCAAGACCTCACGTTCACTCTTTTATAAGGTTCCCCGTTTGGAATCGTTTCACAAAACCCAAATTTATACCCAAGTCAACAATATGAAATTTATGCTTCGAAAATTTAACTGACGTCATTATCAAAAGACATAACTTTGAATTTATTCACAACATAAAAATGGAGCATAAAGTATATATAACCATCATATCGTAAAAATAATCATGAAAATACAATAACCATAAACATTGAGATGGTTATACTTTACTCATAACCAATAATGTACCGTGCCATATATCCATAATAAACCGTCATTATTGACCCCACGTGCAGGTAATGACCAATAAATAACCGGGTGGCCCAGGCATCACGTGGCGACTAATAGGCCAACCCGGGTGGGCGACATCACGTGGCAACAATAAACCTTCAGGTAAACCCGACATCACGTGGCAACTAATAACCTTTGGGTGAACCCGATATCACGTGGCAACTAATAAACCTTGGTAAACCTGACATCACGTGGCAACTAATAAACCTTCAGGTAAACCCGAGTATAATCATTGTAACCTTTCAACAATACCGCATTTATAATCATTTCACAAAGTCTCAAAAAAATCCATTTCTTAAATCAATAACTTTTCAAAATGGTTTAAAACCTCAATCCATGTACCAAAGTGTTTAAATACCACAAATTTATCCATGAACTCAGTAAAATTTCCAAATATTTAAAATGTTGACAAAATCCACATGAAATGATAACTTGTTTATATAAAGACCAATAATTATATTTACGCATAATCAACCGTTCAACCAAATAAGTTATATATATAATAATTAACCACAATTATATATCATAATAATACCAAAAACATTTAAAACATGTAAACCACTCCCACTGTTCTGAATCTTTCAGTCATGCTCCTTTGTAGGAACGTCTCCCGGTTCAACGTGAGCGCCTGTAATATAATAAAAATACCATTTATGCTCCATTAACTAAACCAAAGACATTGGGACGCCCCAAATGTCTTTGAATAATCTTTAGAACTGTGAAACTATATAAATTGGACCCCGACAAGTCCAGATTATACGATTGTGCTTTTTACCAGGGCCGATGCCACGAAATTAGGTCTTTTCACGAGAGGCAACAATCTTTCGAAATTGAACCTTCAGTAACTCATAAAAATGTCCAATTTCAGCAATCCCGACTTGATTTTTCCTAATTTGACCAATTGGTGCCCAATTTTAGTCCAAACCTTTTTTCGGTAATTGCAGAAATGACCCAATGGAAAACTATCAACGGCGTCCAAAATTTACAAAATTTATATCAACGGAAAGCAGAGACCGAGAACACGACGGTACCACCTTGGTCCAAAGGTTCTTTGTGGTGGCAGAAAAGCACTGATCTGACGGTCGGCCCGACTTTGTTTTTCGTGTTATCTTTCAAGCGGTGAGAATACGCGGGACCCACGGGGAATGAGTTCGGAGGGTGAAAAATGGTAGGAGGAGGTATGGGTCGGCTGGAATGGACGAAAATGAAAATCAGGCGACCGCGAGTAGCGGCCGCCGTGTGGATCGTGACCCGATCTGGCGGGTGTGGCGGCGGTTGGGCGGGAGATTTCTCGAGCGAGATCGCCTCGCCTCCTCCTCTCCTCCTGGTAGGGCGCATGTGCAAGGGGGGTGGCGAATGCCTCCCACGGCCAAAACCAGTTTGGCTAAAATGGTTAAGCAGACTGATTCGAGGTCACGGGTTTTGGAGAATTTTCTGGGTTTTGGAGCTCAAAATGGGTGTGTTGAGGCTAGGGTTCTCTTTGTACACAAAACTATGTTTATATAGGGCTGAGGTCGAGCACTCGGGTAAGCGAGACAACTTTGGACACTGATAAAATGTTGTTGTTTGAACTCCCAAGGACATAACTTTTTATGGTAAGTCGGTTTTGGCGATTCGACCCCCGTCTATGAACTCGTATCGACGAGGCCTACGAAATGGTGTCTTAATCAACCCAAAATTATCCATCCTTGAAAAAGTTAACTTGGGCCCACATACTAATTGTTGGTCAAACTTAGTCAAACGTTTTAAAAACTTGTATTATTTGGTACGGGTCGTTACATATGGTCTTTTGATAAATTATTCATATACTAGTCTATTTAATTCTTTCAATATATTTGTGTGTTCTTTATTTATTTACGCCAAGTTTTCTAATTGATTAATTATTTTATTATTAGATTCTTCTAAGTGTTTGATTTTATGTACTAGTGTTCTATTTTCTTTTACCAAGTCTAGTGAATGGATATAATCAAGGCTTTTTCCAAATTTTTCTACTTTGTTTTCTAAGCGTTTTGTCTTACTAAATTCTGGATTGAAATTCTTAAAATTTTATGAGAAATTGATTATTAGATCTATTAATGTGTTAATAGTTTTATATGAATTTTCTAAATTTTCAGAATGTATATTATGTGTATAACACTCCTTTTATAATTGCACTTGAGTGAAAGAGTAACATGTTTTTTTAAGTTTTATATTCTGAGATCTAGATAATCTAAATTTCTAATTAAATGACTAATCTTTAATAATTGTGATATCTTCTATATGTTCTTCTGGATAATCTACGATAGGTAGAGTTTCTATTAAGTTAATTAATTTTTCTATAAAATGTTTTATAGTATAATATTCTGTGATCTAATGTTTCTAGGTAATTATTATATTCAACTATTAATAAATTTCTAAGGCTTTCTATAGTTATAATCTTATCACTATTTTCGTGAAAATCTATATGACTAATTTTTTTTGTGAAATCATCAAATCTTGTCATAAACTAATTTTTTAAATAAGTAGGATAAATAAAGTTTATTTATATCTGAGTGAGTTAATTTTAAATGTCTTTTTTCTAGGTTGTTTCTAAGTATATTAAATACTAATATTTCTTTATCTAATTTTTTAGTAGTAGTTATTATCTCAAGAACAACTAAATTCTTTCTAATATAATTTGTTGTAATATTAAATATCTTGTTTATGAAACCTCCGTCAAATATTATTTCCTTTCTAATTATTTCTATTGGATTTATGTATTATGTTAAAGTTAGAGGATCTAAACACTTCTAATTCTCTAATATATTCTTTTATTATTAATTTATCTATGATTGTAACTAGATCTAAGGCTTTGATACCAACAATTTAAGAGAAATTTGAGGAATTTTAGTTTAAGCTGTGGATTGAAGGGGTGTGGTATCAGAGGGCTGAGAAATTTTAGTTTAAGCTGCGGATTAAAGGGGTGAGAGAGAGATAACAAATTTTTTTATAAGTCTTACTCAGGATTTTCCTTGCTTTCTATATGACCTTTTTTTTTTTAATAAAGTCTTTTGACTAATTAAACATCTTGTAAGTATAATCAAATGCGTTGCTTGATCTTAGAAATAGTCCTGCTTGGTCGATTTAGACAAATAGACAATGTTCATGAATATCGAATACGGGGACGTATAATCATACATATAAGGAAAGTTCATTAATAAAAAGGAAAGGAAAAAAGAAAATATGGTACTTAAAACATTATACCGGAAGTTCACTACTACTTAGGTTCTGGGATCGCAAAGATTACTAGTTTAGACATATCTGTAGTTAAAATATAAAATAAAATATTTTTGGGGTCATAAGGTTTGAGGGAGGAAATCCCTTTCGGGATATCTACTAAGGTTTAAAAAAAACGTATTAAGATTTAAACGTATAAATAAATGAAAGTAAATGGAAACATTAAGCGGTTTCGTTGAAGAAAGCAGCGGCGCTTTATCTACAGAGGAATGAAGCTTGAAATTGAAAACTTTGTTTTATCTTGAAAGCTTTGGGATATATCACAAGGAAAGTGAAGAGATATATTCTTACATTGAGAAGGCCTCTATATATAGAGGAAAGAAAGCAAACTTGGGATGAGAGGATAAGGATAACATCAAAGAAATCGATTAGGGTGCTGAAACCCAGATCCATTTTCTTTTCATTTGGAACTCGAACTTGTGATTATATTTCTTATTCTTATTTTATTCTTATCCGAGTTATTTATCGACTGATGGTTAAAGGAGAGAATATCTTGATTCTTAGACCATTTCGCGTACAAGGTTTATTTAGAAATAGAAACTGAAAAGACATTATAGAATTTTGAAATAGCTACATTATAAAAATTTGGGGGTTAGAAAGCTCACAGTGTAGATTTAGGGTTTGGTACCTGTTTTTTGAAAAGAACATTGCGCCTGTTTTAAAATATTCTTGAGAATAGGTTTTAAAAACTTTGGAGTTCTCATAAAATTGTTCTTGTTTATCTTGATTTTCAAAAATATTTTAGATTTTATAATTTTATAATGATATATAGGCTGAAAACTAGTAATCTCTACAAGCTCAGGTAACTGATAGCAGTAACTTTTGGTATAACAAAACCACGTACCATTATTTTCTCCTTACGATTAATAATTTCAGCTACGTGTATGATCGTAATTATTTACCGTATCTTTTGATATTTTGCTACATGTGGGTTTATTACAAGTGTTCGAGGACTTAACTTCCAACATTAAGGAAATGCATGATTAAAAACTACAAGGGATATTGATTAGTCAAAAGACTTTGTAAATTGTGAAAAAAAAAAAAAAAAAAAAAAAAGAGAGGCTATATAAGAGTAAGAAAAAACCACGAATATGACTTATAAAACTTTTTCACTTTCTCACACTTTAATCTAAAAGCCTAAACTAAAATTCCTCATCCCTCTTAATTTATATTAAATAAAATATGAATAATATTTGAATATTATAATCTATGTTTACTGTCCCCATTAGGACTCGAATCTGAACCCCCTCCTTCGATGTTGTGTTAACATCGGTAAGAGAAGATTGATAAAATAAAAATCTCTTTACTCAAATATTAAACTCCCATTAAAAAAGTTGTCAAAAAAACAAAAAACTCCCAATAAATAAATGGTTTTTATAATATCAAATTGATATTATAATAAATTAATAAAATATTATCTAAGGATTGTCCACGTGCTTAATTAAGTTGGTATAGGATAAGTTTAAAAAAGGCAGGAAAAGAATCTTCAGGATAGAAAACAACAAAGTTCACAATAGCCAAGAAAAAGTTCACAATCTTTGTAAACTCTTTCTTTTTAGAGGCGCAGAAATCAATTGAAGATCCGACAATGGCTTCATTAGCACCCAAATGGTTTTCATAAGGTACCAATATGCACTACAATCTTATGTGCTTTGCTTTGCTTTGCTTCATAAAGGTTTCAAAGTTTTGCCAACTTTGAACTATTCGGTTTGGTGAAAACCAGTTGAATCATCCGATTCTCCACTTAAACCGCCGATTTTGACTACTCACAGGTAATTCGATGTTTATAAGGGAACCAGACCCGAAAAGACAATTCGAATCGATTTTAAAACATTGGTTTAGTTTTTTTGTGTTTTCCTTGTCTTTTAAGAATAAAAAAACAATTTTTCGAAAAGCAAGTAATCAAACAAAGCCTTTTGTTCATTTCGCTTTTATCTGACTTTAGTTAATATCACATTACAAGGATAGAGCACTAAATGAACATGGGAATAATAATATCACTCAAAAGACGCTAAAAGAAGTCACCTCTATATAAACTTCCCATTCACAACAAACAAATTTCCCCTAAAATATTAGCTCTATTTAATGCCAAATAAAATTTCTTCCAACATTTGAATCTGGCTGAGTCGTCTCACAAAAAGAAACACCACATCCTTCATGTCATTTGTCTACATCTTCTCCATTTTACATCAAATTACTCACTGTTATTCGTTAATCATGAAGATAGATATCTCCCTTCCTAGTATCTTTCAATGGTAGTCCCTAAATTAGGGATCCAGAATATAGCTATCAATGCCACAATAACAGAAAGAATGATGAATCCCCCCTTTATTTTACCTGCCTTCCCTGTGGCTGCACCTCCATTACCTGCATTGGAGTTCAATGCATTCATTCTCATCCTACTGAAGCTAGTCATTCTCACTAACATGATTCACCAATGCATTTTCTGAAGCTGATGCGGGTGTGGTGGGTGTCTGACTCCACAAAGGACCACAGAGCAGAAGTGAATTGGTTCCCTCCTCTTTCGCCATTTGTGTTTTGATTTCCTTCGGTGGGAATACTTGTAGAACTGCTAGCATATACGACACCTAGAGAATAGCAGAAACTTGGGAGTATTAGAACACTATACTTTAGAGTTGAAGGAAGAACTCTTGAAGCAGCTGAAAACTCCTCTCAGTGATGAAAGAGGAAAAGGCTATATTCTTTCTTAACAATTCATTGAAGAGGATTGGATGAATCAAAGATCCGAGTTAGAAGAGATCTTGAAGAGCCAAGTCAAAACCCTTCATCTGCATTTTTTTTTTTTCTCTTTATTTATTTTTTAATTATTGATTGGCCATGAGGATGTGACATGTCAACCTAAACCACCCATTTGATTGAGGTCCTTGAGCCAGACATGCAATGTAGAAGGTTTTGCTTTGGACAAATCAAAACATAGTTTAGAGAAAAATTTTGTAGCTTCAGTTTGCAGGCTCATCGCCAAGGAAGAGTAGACACTGAGGTCTTTGCAGATATATGTACCCTGAGGTTGGCTGCTCGATGGTCCCATGAACAGATTCTGATGGAGTACAAATACTACTTTGATCCAATTGCCCACAGCTGACTGCTAATCCTGATCCTACACCATCTGAAGGGGCTGGATCTGGTAGTCCCAACTGATGCACCATCTCATTCTCAATGGTATTCAAATATGGATGCGAAACCGTTCCTTGATCAATAGGGCCGATGTCACGAAGAAACATGGCTGCATCATGGTATAGATCAAGCATGCTTAATCCATCATCTTCAAACTGCAAGTTCTCCTCGGCTTTTTGATTGTTTTGAGGAGTGGGTTCTGGTTCTGGACAAAGGAGATCGTCCATTTCTAGAAAGTCCTCCTCACTTAATCCTCGTTCATGCTCACTAATGGTGGGAGCAGACGCGACCTCAGGTGCCTCGTCACGATTGCAAATGAGAGAGGGAAGTGGTGTGTAAACTCAACGTTCTCTGGCACACCATAGTGATAAGAGGTAGGGGTTAATACTGTGCTTATTGGATCAGGAATAAAATCTCCATTGAGTGATGAATCCACCAAAGGTGTTTGAGCTTCTTCTCCACCAATAGCCTGAAACAAATTATATAAATCAAAATCTGTTCACGAATAAATATATATATAAACAAGCACGTGTTTAAGCACAATCACAATAACTACCAACATTTTTTAGCCAATGCAACTGTTATGCTCACATGTTTCTGATGGATAAATAAATGATTGAAATATGTCGGATTTCCCCCTATGAGACAAGGATACACGAACAATATGTAAAAGTAAACTGCTTAGCAGCCAATACAACCACTTAGCATGTCAATGGGAAGTATATAAAAGTATAAAACAAAGATCTATTTCCACATATAAGAGAGGGGTTCTAACTCCCTCATTATATGGTAATACTAAGATAAGTGAAAAGAAATGAAAAAGAACACATCTGGGTTCATTTCTGATTTTTATAGTGGACAAAAACACCCTTTCTCAATTCTATAAGGCATCTAGCATTTGCAATCATCATTCAGTAGATCCAAAACTGACCCTTATAGTGCAGAGGATACTTTTTTTTTTCATGAAAATAGCCCCATTTAGTGTGTTGTTCTTTCGATTAGCATAACTCAACTCAAACACTTAACCCAGCTCAAATATCACTAGTAAGAAAGCTAGCATAGCAGAACTTGAAGACAAGATATAAAAAATTTAAACCACATTTCAGACAGCTATCACCATTTTCTAATACAAAAAATTAGAAACCACAGCAGAATAGAAAAATAATATGGCATGGGAGAATTAACCAACCTGAGCTAGTAGATTATCATAATCATCAACACGTGGAGGAACAAATGGAGGAGATTCTTTACGAGTCCTTTCAGATGTCATCCCAACTATCTAATTGACAGTCTCGCCCATTAGGTATGGAATTATCAATACAAATAATGCCATTCAACTGCTTTGGAGGAGTCTCTTGCACAAAGTAGTTACTAACATCTGGTTCATCTTCGTCAGCCCAGTCATCTTCTTTAAATGGAGCCCCATATTGCTCGCCATTTTTGGGACCGGGTCCACTCTTCTTGAAGACCTTATAAAGTGCATAATAATCCTGAAACGTGGAAAAATAATCAATTTCAGTAGACAATTATTGACATAAGATACTAATACTTAAAAAAATAATAATCACTGAGCAAAATACCTGCACATTCGGGCATCTCTTGAGCTCATCCTCATCCATTGTATACTCATGCATCACCCAGTCTGTGCGCTCCCCATTTGGAGCACGGCCTTTATAGAAAACCAAGGTCTTCTTCAGTCCAACTGACCTAGTAGTAGAACAAATAGTTCGGTCCTTTCCTGTTGCTTTCCAGTATCCATGTCTGGTTGCCCTATTAGACCTAGCTCCATTAGGGTACTTCCTGTCTCGGGGGCTAAAAAAGAACCATTGCCTGTCTCCTGTCCTCAATTTGGATAGCCCTGCAATTAATTTGTTAAAAACATGATCAGTTAACCGACCAAACCATTCTCAAAACCAATAATTTGAAATTCGTAAACATTAATAATGATCAACCACAACCCAACCCCGTCCCCCAAAACAAAAGTGAGAGAGCGCATTTAGTGCCAAATATTTCAACACAAATTCTACATAATCTCAAAAGTAAGGTGGATACTGAAGGACACAACACAATGTAAGAGATAGGTATCACTGCCTATTCCTGTTTTGTGCAAAAAATGAATTTGCCTATCCCAAAGTCTGAGGAGTAATTTCCCTCCATCAAAAATTCCACAAATAAATCAATCTTGTAAACTTACCTGAATCCCCACCAATTGTTCAATAAAATAGCACAGTTTACAAAGAAATTCGGAATTGCACCTAGCAATGTTAAAAACCAAATTTAACCAAACTGAGTAATTTCTATTAGAATTCAAACCAAGATTACAGAAAAGCAATCAACTAAGAAAAAACCAGAATGAATCAGCCAAGCAGAATGTTCAATTAAAAAGGTAGCTTTGACTTGAATCAAACCACTTTTAAGCAACAAAAACAATTGATTTCCAAAAACAAACAAACAAACTATTATATTCAAATATGGAGATAAAACCAATCAAACAATTGAATAAAACACATACTGACTTGAGTGCAAAGCTATGTTTCGTTTGATAGAACAAAGTAATCCAGAAAAAACGACCTCAACTTCCGATCAATCTTAAACCAGGAAAAACGTTAAACCACTGAGCGAATTTATGCCTCATATATATATAGAGAGAGAGAGATAGAAACACACACACAAAACTTCAACAGTAGCTCAAACAAATCCAAGCAGTACAAAAGTATCTAATATCATCCAAGCAGCATTACAGATCATGTTCCTACCAAAACAAAATCACGAACTTATCCCCATAAAAATTTAATTAGAACAAATGAAGGAATAACAACCTTCACTTGTCATAAACAAACGTAAAAAAAAAAAAAACAATTGAACCAGAATCAGAGTACCAACCACAAACGAACAGACACTATATTCCCATCCAGCAAATCACAATTCTGATCAATATGAAAAATAATTGAATCCAGAACGAACCAAACCAACTCAAACCCAGATGAATAAACGCAATAATTAAGCTGTAAAGCAAGTCAACGAAATAATTAAGCTGCAAAGTCAACGAATAAAACCGATTCCCCAGACATCCTAATAATAATCAAGAGAATTCCCAACTCACATCCAAATTACTGCCACCCAGTTCCCCGTCCATGAAAATCCAATTCCGGACTCGGAATAAAACAAAAAACCCCCCAGATTATCAAAAACAAAATTTCATTCCTCCACCAAGTTAAAGGAGAAGAAAATCAAGGAAAGGAAATTGGTTTAATACCAGGCAATTCCTCGGGATCCCACTTGTAAACATCGACCTCGGCGATGATATCGAGCTTGAGCCGTCGCCGGCAGATCTTCTTCTTCAGATAATACAGAACCAGCTCTTCATCGGTGGGATGGAATCGGAACCCTGGAGGCCACACAGACTTTTCGTCTCCAGCAAAGCACGGCGACGAGTTGCTTTCGGTCACCTTCATCGACTCCGATCAGATTCGACTGAAACAGAGTGGGAAGAGAAGACGAAAATGGGGAGAATCGGAATGAGAAAACCCTAAAAAGGGAGAGTGAGGGATGGGAGAAGCCAGGAAATTAGTCAAAGCAATAGGATGAAAGCGCTGTGAGAATTGCGGGCGCAGGGAAGTTTCCTTTTTTATTTTTTTCTGGGTGACTATTGAGAGGATCAGGTGGGGAAAGGGTTTCATGTGTTTAGCTTTTAAGGGTTTAAGTAGAGAAAAAAAAAAAAAAAAAACAGACTTATATTTTTTATTTTTTAAAACAAAAAATAAAAATATAATCCAAAGCCAGCTTTTTCTTCCCTGATTCAAATTTTTTTTTTCTTTTTGGGGTATTTACATATCTTGAATCCAAAAGGAAACATATATGAGAAAAAAAATCTAAATAATAAAATGTCAACACTCAATTTTTAGGCACTATTTGTTTTTTTAAAAAATTATTTTTGAAAATGATTACTAAAAGTAGTTTTGGATTTTTCTAAAAATAAAATCATATTTCAGAACTCAAAATGAAATCCTCCATGATTGTGTGATACCATCCCTTATCATAAAATTTTCAATTATTTCAAAATAAAGTTAGAGAATTATTTTTTCTTTTAAGACATTATTATTTTGAGAATTGAATTATTTTACAAAGTATATGATTAAAAAAGCATGTTCTAGTTTGAAATCCCTATGAGTTTTGGTGGAATTATAAGGTAATTTTGTTTTATTTGAAGTAGAAATTAGTTTTCAATTTGTCATAATTAACCCTCACTCCAATTAATTGGTAAGTGTATAAAGTGGTTTATTTTATTCTAGTTTTTACCTTCTTGCTCTCTTTGTTGAAACATGATGATGCTTAATTCTTGGGTGGCGTTTGTTTTTATTTAATTCGAAGGTAAATAGGCTTTCGGTATTAAGGCTTGACTGTTTTAAAAATTTGCGGCTTTATTATGAAATTTTTTTAAAGTTTGAATAGAAAAAGTGAAAATAATTGACTTACACATTCGAGGAAAAAGAATCGTTCGTAAAAATAAGAAGAAACTTGTCGTTGTTCCCCGGCGAGAAGAAGAAATTTAGTAATATCTGTTCTTAGGGATGTGACGGGAGGGTTTGGGACGGGCGGTCTATCTCGACGGAGCTAGTTTATTTTGATTTTGAAACATACCGTTTAAAAATTAAACGAGGTTAGGGCGAGATATGGGAAAGTGCTGAACTACGCGCCGTTTCGACTTTTATTTTGTTTTTTATTTTTATTTTAATTTTTATATTTCCCTTTTATATTTATTATATTAAAATTAATATTTTTATAAAAATAAAAAAATATTATGAATTTTATAAATTATTTATTAAAAACATTATAATAATAATTATTATTTATATTATTAAAGTATAAAAATAAAATAATAAAAATTTATTTTAAAAAATATAATTAAGGCGGGAGCTTGTGTTATTATTTTGGATATATGGTTCGTATTCTTCCGTTGGGCGTTGCCTTGAAACAATTTATTTAACTTTTCGAGTTCGCTTTATTTTAAATATGAACTTAGCATGCATTCACGACTTTTCAGTTTTCGTGAAATCTGCGTCCCTCAGCATCAGTGGCCTTTATCGCGCAAAATCGGAGGAAAAATTTTTCGTTTGTCTCGGGTCAGCCCGAAACTTTTAAGATTACATTTAGATTCGGCGAGGCAGATTGCGGCCTTGATCCGGGTTTAAATCATCAGATACAAGAATTTTAAAACCGCGAGCGGCTTTATGGCTTGATTTATTATTTTTATTAACGTTTTTGTCATTTTTGAAAATTTTAATTTTCGGGTTTTTCTGAGAGTAGCAATCACGCGAGGCATCACCAGTTTGAAAATAAACTCAAGCAGTTAAGCACGGATTAAAATTAAATTAACGTGTATCGTTAAGAGTGAGTGAACGAAGCACCAAAATAATCCGTTATCGTTATGCATTCGCACCATTTACCTGGTAAACAAGCAGTTTTATCTTATCTTTATTAAGTCTTATTAAGCTTAGTCATTCGAAAAGTTATATTAAATTAAGTAAAAAAATAGCAGTGCCTTAGTCTTTAAAAACCTATAAGGAAACATTGAAGCTAAAAAATATTTAATATTTTTTGTAATTCTTTAACTTCAACTTGGTTTATAATCAAGGATAATCCATTTGATTCCTAGATCATAAATTTTAGATATATATAATCGTAGTTTTGTTTTTGTTGAATAAAATATATTTATATCAATTATTTTATGAAGCTAAAGAAACATATATTTGATTCCGTTTGACTGTCTTTGACTAGCTTTACTTGGAGCTTTTAAAAAATTCCAACAAGATTTAAGTTATAAATCTACATTGCAATAATTGCCGAATTTGGTTTAATTTTCAATGAAAATACTTGGTTGTAGCAATATTATTATACTCGTTGTTTAGTAGGCATTTGCTAAGGCCAATGTGTATGATTTTTTTTATTTTTTATTTTGATAAATGTGAGGTCTGATGTTTTAAAAAATAGGACCCAGATGGCCCGAATCGAGAAAAGTTATAGGTTATGAGTTATTTGATTGGATCGGTGAATTGACTGCCGGTTGAACAGGTGAAGCGTAATAAATATATTGTTTATATTTTATTTAAAATTTAAAATTATAATTAATAATATTTAAGATATTATTTATTGCTTTCTAAATAAATAAAGTATTTTAAAATTTATTTTAAAAATATGTATAATGTTTGAATATGAGAAACATATTAAAAATAAGAAGAAACTTATTTATATAAATGTATCTTAATTAGTAGTAATATATAATTTATTAATGATTATGTTTATAACATGTGATGATATTATATTTGTGAAACTATTAAATGAGTGATGATGAGATATTGTGGAAAAATGTTGCAAGTTGCAAATGCTGTTACAAAATAAATAAATAATCGCGTCTGGCAGTGATAAGTGATTCGCTTGTAACTTTCTCTTTCAGTGTTCGAATCCATGGAGTTTCTGATATTTGATTGAATTTTTAACCAGATTCTAAAGCGTTCCCAGCACTGCCAAAGCAGCGTTGTTTGATATAAAAAAGCGTCAACGACGTCGTTTTTAGCTTTAAAAAAAAAAATAAAAATTGTGGGAATTTGAGCTAAGCTTGGTTTCTTTGAGAACCAACCGATCGTTTGAGTTCCCATTTGGTTCGGCCGTCGGTCGAGACGGTTACCGTCTGGTTGATTCGCATGGAGTTTTTATTGAGCCGGATCGGTTTGTGGCCGGTCGACCCGATCAGTGGTTGGACCAACCGATCTGGTCCGATTTTCAAAACATTGGTGCGATATGTACTTAGATTACTTTAATTTATAAATTGATTGAGTATATTCTACAAGCCTTTGTATTATTTGTTATGGATTTACATAAATATGTTATTGAAACATTAGTGAGAGATACGTATCTAGTTATTTTTTAAAGATATGATGGGCAGAAGATAGAAAATAACAAAAAGTAAACGATTTATAGCAGGTGAGCAATCGGATTTTCGACGATTGCTCGGCCAAAATCGGTTTCGGAGCGACATGGAAACGATTTTGACAAAATAAAATCGGAAGAAAAAAAATCATGCGATTTTACATTTTCAGCGGGTTTCCAAAAAATATGAAAAAATTGCTTACGATGGAGTTTGAACGCGAAAATGCGAAAGTGGCCTCAGCAATGAGTCATTGATTGCACTGATATATATAGTCTGCAACGTTTTTATATTATCTTATTATTTATTTGTTCATGTCATTTATAATATTTTATTTATTTTATTTTACATTATAACTTATAATATTTTAAATCAAATATTAATTTAAAGGAAAATAAATAAAATAATATCATTTAAAAATTTAAAATTATAATATATAATATTTTGAATCTCCTCATTATATATAATATTTATAATAATATAACAAAAATAAATAATATCTATTAACGTAATAATATCTTAATAATATATTAAATATAATATATTTAATTTAATAATTACTAATCGGGTTTGATTTTAATCTAAGCAATTAAGATATGAATGTTCTGCATGTCTATATAATTAAAATATGAAAATTTTAATATAGATATTTTTGTAAAAATATCCGAAGCCGATATTTTGTAAATATCACGTCGATATTTAGATATTTAGATATTTCAGTAAAATCGTTCTGGAGTATATCGTATTCACCAGATATTTTGATCGTATCGACCAGCGTAAACGAGAGATGGAAATAACATCTTTATTCGTAGAACCCAGAGCACGCAACAACGAAGAATATATAAGAGGCCTATTTGTAGAAGAATACAAACTAGAAAGGTAGGAAAATAGGATAAAGCAGTTACAATCGTCTCAAGGGCTTGTTTGTCTATCATCCCCCTCAAGCTTGTAGGCAAATGAGTGACAGAGAGCTTGTTCCTTAAGGTAGAGAATTGAGTTGTAGATAAATATTTAGTGAAAATATCAGCCACCTGATCAGTCGATGGCACATAGGACACCTCTAACTCATGACGTATTACCTTGTTTGAATGAAATGTAAATCAAGCTCGATGTGTTTTGATCGAGCATGAAAGACTGGATTTTTGGCTAGATGAGTTGCACTCTGGTTATCGCACTAAAGAATGGCAGTGGATGTAGGCAAAGACAGTTCCTGAGTAAAGCCACGAGCCATACAATCTGAAAGGATAAAGAAAGCAGATTATGGCGTTTAGTTGCGAAAATTTTTATTTCATCAAAAATTCGAGAATATGAAAATTTTGATGTGTCGATCTTTTAGTTTTAAGTTTTTCGAAAGCGCGTTTCGTCTTGAATTTGGTTGAAAATAAAGAATAAATTAATCCAGTTTTATAAAGCGGGTTTTGCGAAAATGAAGTTAATGAAAACGATAAAAATGTGTTTAAAATGGAGAGGTTCTTGTCGTTTTCGCGGAATTTGATTTTGTGCTTTGATTTTCTTGTTGCTTTACGCTTTTTCTTTATAATTTGGTTTCTTTCTGACTTTTGGTCTATAATTCGAAAACAGAAACTTGACCAGCATGTATTTGATTTATATATAAAATGTTGAAAATAGTGAATTCATTTAACGTTTTGAAATTTGTTTTAAATCTTGTCTAAATGTATTAGCGTTTAAGCATTTTTCGAAAAGTTTGAATAGAAAAGCGAGAAAATTTTCCTAACTACTTAAGCGAGCACATCAGGTGAGTGCGATACTTAGGCACAATTTGTTGTTTAGTGGAAGACCCCGAATATCGGTGGAACCAAGATAGACACAGAACCCAGTTGTGCTTCTTCTATCGTCTGGACATGAAGACTATAACCTTGAATCTTAAGGGAAGAAGATGGTTGAAAGAGGAGACCATGGAAGAGATTTGAGATAGTTGTGCTTCTTCTATCATCTGGACATGAAGACTATAACCTTGAATCTTAAAAGAGAAGAAGATGGTTGAAAGGAGACCATGGAAGAGATTTGAGATATCGTATTTTCAGATATCTCAAAATACGTTTAACGGCCAACTAATGAACATCAGTGGGTTGTGCCATGAATTGGCAAGCTTTATTAACCACAAAGGCGATATATGGTCTAGTGAGGGTAACATACTGTAAAGCTCCAACTACACTTATGTATCCAAAAGGATCAGAGAGAGGCTCACCATCTGTTTGTGAAATTGTGTGACCCGAGACACTAGGAGTTGGGGCTGTTTAAGATTCGTCAAGGTGTGTGTTCGAAGAAGCAAGTCTTGGATGTACTTTGTTTGAAAGGTGTATAGCAGTCCTAATACTGAACTTGAATGCCTAGAAAGTAAGACACATTTCCCAAGGTCATGAATTGCAAGGAGTTTGTGCATAAATGATACAATCTGGGAGATGAGGGAAGAGTTACCACCAGTGACTAAAATATCGTCCACATATACCAGGACTATAGCAGTGTTTGTAGTAGTGTGATAGATAAAGAATGAGGTATCCGCACAGGATGCTTGAAAACCAAACTGAAGCAAACCCATACGTAGGTTATGGAACTAGGCTCTAGGGGCTTGCTTAAGACCATATAAAGCCTTATTGAGGCAACATACATGGTTGGGAAATTGAGAATGAACAAATCCCGATGGTTGAAATACGAACACCTCCTCTTGAAGATCACCATTGAGGAAGGTGTTTTCAACATCAAGTTGGCGAATTGGCTAATACAAGGAGACAACTAGAGCAAAAATGAGGCAAATGGTGCAAGGCTTAACCACGGGACTGAAGGTGTAAAATAATCAATACCAAAAGTTTGAGTAAACCCCTGTGCCACCATTCTAGATTTGAATCTCATCTAGGGAAACCATCTTGTTTGTATTTTATTTTTGTAAATCCAGGCA
Organism: Tetrastigma voinierianum; assembly: GCA_016808115.1. Taxonomy (NCBI): domain Eukaryota; kingdom Viridiplantae; phylum Streptophyta; class Magnoliopsida; order Vitales; family Vitaceae; genus Tetrastigma; species Tetrastigma voinierianum. Next base: position 70,319 of record JAEQBH010009127.1, read on the forward strand.
ACCAACAATCATAGCCACACAGGGGTGGTTTGACACTTCTAGTATTATTTACTTTATAAATTACACACACACACACACACACACACACACACACACAGCATATTGGGTGCATAGTAGCCACCTAATTGGCATTTTTAGAGGCTTCGAAGATAGGTCTTGGAGCTCATGGGTTCTTGGCGGAGAGGAAGGAGAGGAGGGAGGAGGAGAGGGAGAGGAGGGAGGAGGAGAGATAGACTTTCTTTGTTAGTATTCAGGACTTACCCAAGCTGATGATCATGTGATGAGTGTTAGAAATGGGCTGAGAAGTTTGATTTATAGAGGTGGAAGAGGTAAATGGGAGTGGAATGAGGGGAGGTAAGGAAGTGGCTGAGAAAGTTGTAGAGGAGACAACACTATGCATTGAGTGTGGAGTGAGAGTAATGAGAGTTGGTGTAAGGATTGAAGATGTAAAATTTGTGATAAGCAAGACTCGGAGAAAGAGCGAAAGGAAGGAGATTCTCATGAAAAGAACATGTGAGGAGATATATATGCGGTGAGAGAAGATGATCGAAAAAGAGATAAGATACCCTTTATGGGCAAGAGCATATCTAAGAAACACAGGGGAAGAGACCAGTCGAGAATGTTGTTTGTCATGCGAGGGGCAAGAAGGGAAAGCAAAGGCAACAAATATCTGCTTGGATAGAGTGTAATTAGGTTCATTATGAAAGAGCAGTTGTAGAGGAGTTCTTTTTTGAAGAATTTTTGTTGGTAAGAGATTGAAGAGATATGTGGCTGTTTGAAAAGCCTGCATCCAATATTTGGATGGAAGAGAGGCTTGAGTCGAAAGTGCTAATCCAATTTCAACAATATGACAAAATTTTCTCTTAGCTCATCCATTTTGTTGAGGCGTATGAGGTCAGGAGAATCTATGTAGAACAACATGATTTTCAAGGTAAGAACGAAAAGCAACAAATTCACCTCCATTGTCAGTTTGCAAGCATTTAATGGAAGAGTTTAACTGTTTTTCTATCATTTTTCTAAAGGTAATAAAAGTAGAAAGAGCTTGATCTTTGGTATTGAGGAAGAAAGGCAAGTATATCTAGAATGATCATCAATGATGACTAAAAAATATCTAGCACTCGAGGTAGAAAGGTAGTGTAACGCCCCCAACCCGGCACCTGATGGGGTGTCAAGCGAGGGTGTCACATAGAGTTGGGACTCTTCAACCTTTTCTTTCAGGTACTTTTTATTACTGGTTTTCTCATTCATATACCTGATTTAATAATAATAAAAAAATTCTTTTACATATACATTATACATACCACCATAGTGGTATTCATGATATACAAGGTCCCATTGCTTCTCGATATAAGCTTATACCTATTCAAAATACAAGATTGCGGAGGCGGTCACGGTGAGAGCACCTATCTACGAGGAATTGGCACCCTTTCTGCGTGTGGGATGTCTGTCCTCTATCCTTGTCTTACCTTACGTACTACTGCAGTTAAAAACCCGTGCCCCAAGCTTTAGCAGCTTAGTGGGAAACATATCTGAGACGACCCGAAAACTTATGATCGTCTCGACAAATACACTTATCTTATCATTTTCTATAACGTACACTTCTATCATGTGGCGTTTGACATATAACCTTTTCGTATCATTTATTTCTTATTAAGTCTTTTATCATTGATCTATTCTCTTTAATGGTTAAGTAATACATATCCTATTCTATTAATATGGAAAATGATATCGTATATTACTTTCGTGGTTATATCTTATCTGGAGTTGTTATGTTGTACCGTATCTTGTTATCGTATCACGTATTCATGTACTGTTCATGTACTGTTCATGTACTATTTTCATATATTGTTTTCCTGTTATACTTTTCATATTACTTTCCCTTTCATATACTGTACTTGTTCATATACTTTTCGTGTACTGTACTTTGTACTTTCCATATCTTTGTATTCATATTAACTTTTCGAATCATTTACATTTGTTATACATTTTTATATATCGTATCGGTCATAGTATAATCTCATGTTACGAACTTATCATCACATACTTGATTGCTATCGTCTCGAGATCATATAATATCTTTTCGTATGCGTATCGCAGATGTCGTTTGTTTTATGTTTCGTATGCGTAAGCGCTAGAAGTGGATAAAGGAAACTATAAGGGCAGAAGGCGCTATACTCAACTAATAAACGGTGGTGCAACATAAGGGCAGAGTATTTGTTATCATTGTCTTGTTATTTATCGATATGCGAGACAATGACCATCTATAAGAACCCGAAGACAGCATGTGATGAACGGGGCGGCCCGATCGGTATCTTTGTAGACTTATTTTCCACAATAGGCGTACTTGATCTATCCCTCTCTTAGGTTAGCGAACTGATCCATTTTATTACATTTTACGTACATATCTCATCTCATGAATAACTATTGTTATCATGTAAGCTGATGAGATATACGCTATTATTTATTTCGTCTGTAATACCTTCACATATTTCTTAACCCATTATTGTTACCGTATTTCTTTACAATACGTATATTCGCTATCTTTTTTAATCATTTAGTTTTGTCTTAGGTATCCTTCTTATGTAATCCTATCATATATATCATGAATGCATCATGCACTCTTATATTCATATATTCATATATATATCTTTATATTCATATCCCTTTATATCATTTATGCATCATATCCTTTATGTTTCTATCATGATTTGCTTATTCATGTACTTTATATTTGTCGTGTATCTTTTACTCGTTCGTGTGTTCCTATCATATTTCCATCTATTTGTTTATGTATGACAATCATATATTCATATCATATCTCTCTTATATTCATATCATGTCCTCTACTTGCTTAGCATCGCATATCGCATTGCTTATATGCCGTATTGTATTTTTATCGGACTATCATATCTTATGACCTATACCTATACATTCATATACTTGTATGTTTTTCTTGTTCTTTATCAAACTGTCCTATCTCCCGTAGGAGTACAGAACAGAGACTCTTCCTTTGATACCTGTAGGTACTTTTCTTATTTATACTCATTTACATATCAAATCTACATATATTGCTATTTCTTGTTCATATCTACATCATTTCTTACCATGTATTCCAATTAACTTTAACCAAGCGATTAGTACACTCGGTACAAAAATTCAATTTTCAGACAAGATGTGGGCACCAAATGCCATTAAATAGCATATAATTAGATTCTAGACTCGATGAGCTTTCCATCGAATCGAGAATACCCATAACGAGTCCTAACGAATGAGTTATGCGAATTGCAAGTATGAAGGAATCGGCAACTTACGACTGCGTGCGGCCGGCAGCTACTGTCTTTTGTCATTTTCAGGTGTATTATAAGATCCAATATTGTATCGAAGCTATATATGGATGGATTACATCTTTCAAAGGGCTTTCCATAGAGTCTAAGAACACCCCAGCGGAGTTCTTGAAGGAGTTATGCAAATTGCAAGCCATGCGAAATCACCCGACTTGCAGCGGCTGGCAGCAGCCACTGGTTTTGTCATTTTGGACTTATTATAAGCTCAAGATTGTATCAAGCTATATATGGATGGATTCTAGACTCGAAATTACTTTCCATAGAGTCCAAGAACACACCCCAGCGAGTCACAACGAAGGAGTTATCTGATGCAATGGCGTGAAGAAAATGTCCGGCAACTTACCTTTGCTTGTAGCAGCAACGGCTACTGTCTTTATCATTTTCAGGTGTATTATAAGCTCAATATTGTATCAATCTATATGGATGGATTCTAGACTCAAAGGGCTTTCCATAGAGTCTAAGAACACCCCGAGCAGGTCCTAACGAAGGAGTTATACGAAGTTGCAAGCTGTGAGAAGAAAATCAGCAACACCAGCACCTGCTGTAGCAGCAGCAGCTACTGTCTTTTTGTCATTTTCAGGTGTATTATAAGTTCAATATTGTATCAAGCTATATATGGATGGATTCTAGACTCAAGGGCTTTCCATAGAATCCAAGAACACCCAAAACGGAGTCCTAACGAAGGAGTTATGCAAGTTGCAAGCCGTGAAGAAAATCAGCAACTTGCAGCACCTGCAACAGCAGCAGCAGCTACTGTCTTTTGTCATTTTCGAACTTATTATAAGCTCAAGATTGTATCAAGCTATATATGGATGGATTCTAGACTCAAAGAAGGATTTCCATGAGTCTAGAACACCCAAAGCGAGGAGTTGGATAGCGAAAAGTTATCGCGCGCGTCCGAGAGTTGGAGGTTAACATTGTGCGGGGCTACGGTTATAGCGTGGAATCCCACGCTATAGCGTACCCGAGGATGCACAGCCACGCTACGGCGTGGCTTCCACGCCCCGGCGTGCCAGAGGATGCCTTGGCAGCTTCGGTACACGCCCGTTTTCGACCCGAAACCATCCCGGAACAACCCTTGTCCACCGGCGACAATATCCTCCCAATTTAGACCACATGATATGCCACAAACACGGCACGAAACCATCCTACAATCAATCCCAATTCACCCAAAGTGAATAAACCAACTTCCATATCCATATATTTTACAATCCATCCATAAAGGGAAGATTCCATACTCTAACAAGTAATTTCACTCTCTAATGATCTTAGCTTAATGAAGTTCATATAAAAGTCCACAATTTCACTAACCCTTAACCATCCATACAAATCATACATAAATTCTTAATTTCCATACTCAAAACCATACTAAACTCTAACAAAGTCCATACAAAGCTATACGAGTTCCATACCTGGCTTAAAACCACGCAAAATCAAAGAGGGAAGAACCACACATACCAATTTACCAAATCCTATAACTCCACACATATTCTATATAAAACCAAAGGATCGCACAAAATTCCATACAATCATACCAAACTCGAATTATCTGAGTTCTACTTGTCACGATACGTGTTCATGTTCATGTTTCATGCCTATTCCATATGGCATTTCATATACTTGTACAGTATGATGTCTATGTATTCACACATCATTCATATGACTTTTTATTCCTTTATGAATCTACTTTACTCGAAATTGGAATAATTAAATTGAAGCATCAGCCCAAAGTTATGACATTTTAAATTGTCAGCTAGTCGATTTCTGGAATTTTGAGGACAGTTTGTAATATTCATTTTCAATGCCTAGTCTCCATATTTGACACTGGTTCTTTATACTCCTTTAAAGCTAAGGTGCTAAGGGTTCTCCTCAACTGGAATCCACCCAATCAAGACACAGAAACTCAAGTTCACGATTCGAACGACCGGGGCCCACTCTATGATCAAAAGCGAAGCAGAATTTGGCAATACATGGCCCCACTTTGGGTAATTTCTGGGCCACTTAGGGCTCAATTTTAAAGTACCTATTTGGGGATGTTGGTTCTCCTTGAAGTCCTATTTTAACCAGAAACTTGAATCCACTCAAATCGGATAAGAAATGAGCAAGTTATGGTTAAAATCACAGCTTAATCGAAATAGAAAAACGGGCACTACATGTACCGGTACACCTCTTGTACGGTACATGTGTTCAGACTCCCCACGGAATGTGGGCTTTCTGCACTTTTCCATAGTTTTCTACCCCATTCAACTCTATACTTATCTTACACCTCAAAACCACACCAAATTCATCTTATAATCTCAATTTTACTTAATTCATCTTTCATTACCTATCTTTCTTCAAAACTTTTCCAAGAATTTATCCCAAAACCATTCTAATATGGGTTATGACCCACACTCAAACCAAATATGATGATTAGTTAGGGTTTGTTCTAAACCTAACTCGGTGCTCTCTCAATTAACCCATGAATCAAATTTAAAAGAGGATTCTATAACTATCTTGTACCATATGGGGTTTTTACAATCCCTAATTTCAATATCTTTGGTTGGGATGAAATCACAACAAACCCTAATTTGGAACTCCTAAACTTTTCTAGAATCCCATACAAAAATCCATATGATCCATAATAGAATCCGTACGGGTTAGTTATACCTTTTTGATCATGGCTTCTCTTCTTACTCTTCTTCTTCTTCTTCTTCTCTCTTCTCTTCTCTCCTCTAAGGTTCTCTTTTGGAGACGAATTTGAATCTTCTCTTATCCATGTTTGTTAAGGCATGTTTGGCCAAGTCAAAAACTCATTTTTTGCTTTTAACTTTCTCATTTTGCACTTAAGCCCTTTAACTCATTATTATTTCTATTCCATCTTTTCTCACAATTGCCTTGAATCCTTAACTTATTAAATTTCTATTTTGGCATCCAATCTTGTTAACTTATGACTTTTAAGTTCCTTTTGGACAATTTACATATTGTCCTTAAATCTTGTAAATTTCCGGGTCTCTCGTTCCATGTTTTTCACATTTAACTCACGAAACATTCAAATTAAACATAAAATACCCTAAACATGTCGGCGCTGGGGTGTATTTTGGGGTATTACGGTGGGGTGCCCAGGCCCGAGATCCATGTGAAGTAATTCCAAGGGTTCCGTAGCATGTGAATTGGACAAGGAAAAGGTAATTGATGTGCCTTTGCAAGAGGACAGAAAATACAAGAATCAAAACTTTTATTAGTATGAGCAAAAGCTATAGAAGAATTACATGAAGACAATACTTGATGTAAGACTAAAGCAGCTGGATTGCCAAGACGAGCATGCCAAAGGGTTGTGTCATCTGATGAGGTATTGAAGTTGGTTGTAACAAATGCATAAGAAGGCTGAGACTGAGATGAAAAGAAGTAAAACCATCTCTAAGGGTTCACTCCTTAGAAGGACTTGTTTGGAGACTTGATCCTTAACGAGAAAAGAGTGGAATGTGTAGCAATAGGAAATATCTGCTGTGAATTGTTTTCTAGCATGTTTAGAGATTATTTGCAGAACCCTAATTGCATGAAATTTTAAATTTAAATGCAAAACATGAAATTGGGAAACACGGAAATAAGTAAAGGTCAAAGTGGAATTTGTTAAGGGATATAAAGTCATAAGGTAATTAGATTATGTGCCCAGTGACATATGCATAACTTGTGGTGCAAATAGGAGAGATGAAGGACAGGGCAATAAAGGAAACTTAAGTCAATTAATGCATTTTTGATGGTCAAACAAGGCCTTATGAGATGAGACCAAATAAGACCAATTTTGGTCTCTCATTTGGGCATTTTTGGAGGTTCATACGTGAAGGGAGAAGAAGAAGAGGAAGCCAAGAAAGGTATGGATACATGACTTTGAGTATGGAAACCATGTTTTAGTTTAGAGACTACTTGTGTATGGAAACTATGATGATTTTGTATGGAAAATTTCTAGAGTTTAGTTAGGAATTCATCATATCCCTAGTTTTGTTAAGAGTTGGGTTAGTAAAACCCTAGATTTCATAAGATGAGTAAGGAATCCTCCTTTTGGGTATGGATTCTTGGTTTATGGTGTTTGGAGGCATGTTTGGGTGTTAGGAAGTTAAACTAACCTACAAGTATATAAATTAGGGTTTGGAAAAACCCTAATTAATCTCTATGATTGGTTTTGGTTGGGTTAGAACCCATTTTGGAGATGTTTTTTTGGAAAGTATACAAGTATTCTTGTGGTTTTTGGTTGGATTTATGGTAAAATGGACAAAATGATCAAAAATCTGGGCGAAATTTGTTGGGGGTCCTCTTGGCTGAGGCGTAGAGACCGCAGCGGCAGCGAAGGCCGCGCAGCGTGGCGAGAATGGAGAGATCTTTGGTCGGCCTCGAGTTCGCCGCGATGAAGCTACTGTTCATAGCATGAAAAATGCTGTGTTTTGGATTTGTTTTGTTATTCCGTTGCTCTGAGGACTCGTCTATTAGACTAATGAGGACTCTATAAGTGTATGAAAGGGTCCATACATGTTTCTAAGGTAAAGTAAAGGAAAAATTAGACCATACCTCGCCGCCTCGACTAGTTTGTTGTGGGCAAACTTAATGTCCCTATAATATGATAGTAAGTTCCTGAACACATATAATTGTAGGACTGCCTAAAACCGGATATGGAATGACACGACACCTTTGCTACGTGGGCAGGCACGTATAGTACTTCGATACTCTCTAATTAGTGCGACGAGACTCTTTGATCATGCTTTAGCACATTTAGTACTTCGGTACTCTCTATTTAGTGCTTCGGCACTCTCTGTTTAGTACTTCGATACTCTCTGATTAGTGCGACGACACTCTTTGTCAGTGCTTCGGCACTCCTGCTTTGTGCTACGGCCTCGATCTTGTACCATACAACCCGGGTACTTGTTGTCTTTGTGTCCGAGCTCATTTCTTATTACTGGTCTAGGTAATCTAATAGTTATATGATAAGGTTCTGAATAACGAATAAGAGGAAAATAATGTACATCGTTCTGCTCTGTAGTACCTACGGGTACCTCTGTATATGTAGAAGCTCTGAATGTACCTACGGGTACCTCCATATAAGCATAAGCTGGGTAACTCCTACGGGGAGATTTGAACAAGTATAAGTATAAGTTTTGTAGTACCTACGGGTGCTTCCATATAAGCATAAGCTAGGTAACTCCTATGAGAGATCTATATAAGTATAAGTATGCTATAAGTACAAGTATGTGTATAAGTTTGTTTTATGAATTCAGGATAAATTATGATATACGCTCTTGGGAAACTCTTGTTATTGCTATGAGTTTACGTAAGAGTATTGATGCATGTGTATATGTATAAGTCATATATTTCCCACTAACTGTTAAACTTAGCACGGGTTTTAATCCTTATAGGTACAAAAGGAGGGGCGTCCGCGATCTTCCATGTGCTGGGGCCGAAACCTGCCCCAGTAGGGGTTCACCACATGTGAATGTAAATGTACAGTTGTTGTATATATATATATATATATATATATATATATATATATATATATATGTAAATGGGACTCAAGACTGTATATATATGACACTGTAAACACCACTACGGTGGTAATTTTATTTTTGTATATTTGGATATGATATTTTGAGTTACGTTGGGGTGGAGCCTGACATCGAAAAGCGAGTAAGAGTCCGAGTCTGAGTCTCCACATCCCCCTCAGATCGGCTTGGCGGTGGATTAGGGCATGACAGAATGAAATTCAAGAAAGACAAGATTATCAGCCCAAAATTTAGAAGCATTGATGAGGTTAGTAGAGATATTAGGAATGTAAAACTCGAGTAAAATTTGAACTTTAAGACGATGAAATGGACCGCACCGTAGGGTTCATATCGTGAAACTGGTGCATGGCGAGTCGTCAAATTCAGAAGTAGGAATTTTTTTTTGTTTTTCGAGACGACGGGGGTCGGGTGGCCAGCGAGTATCGTGATGGCCAGCGTGCCATGTGACCACGTAACATGGTGACACTTGGCAAAATGAGGACGAAGTGTCATGGTTGCGAGGCTGTGGTTGACACATGGCATGATGAGAGCCATGTGTCGAAACCTAAAGAGAGTGTAACATACTAAAAATACTGCAGAGTTTTATAACATGTTTATGATATAAAATAAGTTAAATTGTATTTTTTTGGAATTTATATTGTGAAAGAACAAAAAAAAATTATAAAACCGAAAATTATAAAAGAATTAAGGTTAAATTGGTAAAATGTCAAAATGAGGACCCAAGGGTCATAAATGGAGTAAGGAATGTATATGCAAAATGGAATTTGATGAAATGAAGTGTAAATGAAAGACAAGATTTAGAATGCAAATAAATGGGAAAATGAGAAAAAATGTGAGAGCCATACATAGCCTTATGAAGGATGTTGATAAGACCAAATTTTGGTATTAGAATCAGAGAGTTCTCATTTGGGTAAAAGAGAAGAGAAGGGCATGATTTAGAGAGGAAGCCAAGTTGGTGTGATTATCTCCATCTTGGGTTCCATTTGATCAAGCAAAAGGAAGCTAGAGTCAAGCTAGTGGAAAAAAAATCAAGAGATTTAAGGTATGAACTACCCTAACTACCCTTTAACAATGTTTGGGTTTGATGAAAACCCCAAATCGGAATAGAAGTGTTTTAAATGGCTGTAGATCAGTTTTGAGGTTGTTTTGGGTTAAGTTTCAAAGTGCTTTTGGGTTATGATTGGTTTTGAGGAATTTTTGTATAAAGGAAATGTTGGGGTTTCAGGGGAGATGCTGTCAAAATTTTCCAAAACCCATGTTTTTATTTTGGCCATAACTTGGCCATAACTCATCCAAATTGAGTGATTAAATTTTTTGAATAAACTATACTTCTAGGAGAATAAATCTCCTTAAAATAAGTGTATCAAAATTTGGACCCCATTGGACGCCCGAAATTCATCAAGTGAGGCTCTGTTTTTCGGGCAAATTACGGTTCAATTTGTTACGATTTTGGTGTTTAGGAACAATTTTGGATTTGGAAATGTAAGTTGAGTTATTTCATCCAAATTAATTGATTCAAATTTTGGGTAAACTAGACTTCTAGAGGAGAACAAATCTCCTTGAAATAAGTGTATTCAAATTTATTTTAGGAGTAAATTACAGTTTATGTTTTAAAAATAGAGTAGTCTCGGTTGTTTTGAACATAACTTGAGTTTCAGTGCTCTGAATGGAATGATTCCAATTTTTGAATAAAATAGATTTATAGGGGAACAATGGACTTGAAGGAAGTTGGGTAAAATGTGGCTCATTTGTTCCCATAAAATTTTACTTGAAGGAAGTTGGGTAGAAAATAACCTTAACTAGAAACCTAAATAAGCCAACTAATATTGTTCTCTAATTGTAATGGATTAGGGGTTGGTGACAAGGAAGCTTGACCCAAGAACGGGATTCGGAGGATAGTAATCGAGGAGCGACAACTTTTTTGGGTTTGTTCTCCATACCTTTCTTCTTATTTCAAATTTTGTGATCGTTGGTTGAAATTATTTTCAAGAAAATTGCATAGGCGATTTGTTTTAAGCGATTTGGGAAAATTGATTTCAAATGCATTGCCATAAAGATTGCATGAGCATTAAAATGTGTGTTGGGTATAAATGTATATAGAATATTGTAAATTAATATGACTGATTTTTAATGCCCTTAATAGAATGTTATCCATCATATTCAAGTTAATGATAGATTGGTATACCAATAAGGGACAAACTAGCAGTACTGTGAACGAAATGAAATATAGTGGCATACCGATCCGTAGCAAAGCGGGACAGTATCGGTAGTGTACACACAATGATTTTTAAATAACCAGTCAGCAGCTCAACAAGACCGTACTATGTTATAAAATGTTTTCTACCGGCTTACAACCCAACGGGACCATGCCGGTGATTCCGTTATCCTAGGCATCGAAAGAAATGGTTAAATTTGTTTAAGGGAAAAATTATAAGTAAATGTGTGAAATGCATGATTGGAGTTTTGAATGAAATATTGCATATGAAATTGTATACTTTGAAGTGATTAAATGATTTGCAAATGAAAATATGTTAAATAAGCACATATATAACGTATGTGCATGGACTATTGAAATTGTGCGAAAACATTGTTTCAGAAAAGCTACATATTTGTGTTTAATTGAGAGAATGAAGAAAGAATTGCATAAAACCACTAAGCATGAAAATGCTTAGCGCGTTGTTTATCATCGTGCGGGTACCCGGTGACTAGGAGACAAGGGCAAAGACCGCGAGTTCGAGTCATCGTCGGGTGTGTGAAGTATAAGTGACGCTCCGTCCTCATGTATACGTTTGATGTGACATTATTTGATCCCTTTTTGTAATGAAAGCAAAATGTATAAATTTTCCAGCTCACGAAGAATATATTTGATTTATTTGTGGAGATGAACTCGATAATGTTTTGTAAATGATAATGTTGAAAGGGCATACATACATATTGAATGAAAGTGTTAATTACTGACAAAAACGGTGGGGACTTCTTTAACGAAATGATTATCACGACATTTATTTCTGTTCTAAAATGTATATATGGTAAAAGCGGTCGCGTCCCTCGGTCAGGTTCGACCTACAGGCGGTCGAGATGCGAGGGGCACGACATATTTAATTTGATATCAGAGCTTAGGTTTAGGTGATTTTATAAATTGATTTTTGAAATTGTGTGTGACATGCATTGCATTTGCATATAAAAGGATGACGTGACTCTGATGCGGATCTTGTCGGTCTTAATAGATTAAGCATGGAAAGTTTAGGCCCCTATAGGTCGACCATTCATATGTTTGTACTTCCGTTCAGGGGTTTGGGTGATTTACCAAAGTGAAACCGAGTATGATATCTTGGTAACAAACCCGATCGGGCATAGTGTCGTTGTGAATAGAGTCTACAGAGATTGTCCCATTAGAATACGAGAGTATGCATTTTCGGGAGACTTAATCGAGTTATCATTAAGAGAGTTCGATGTGATATTATGGATGGATTGGTTGTCAGAGCGCAGTGGTAGTTGATTGTAGAATGAAACGAGTGACCTTAAGGACACCGGGTGGCGAGAAGTGACTTTCATCAGTGAGGGGCCGAACCACCTCTCTAATGTGATATCCACCGCCACTGCTGGAACGATGGTTAAAAAAGGATGTGAATAAAACGACGTTTAGAACGCGGTATGGACATTACGAGTTCTTAGTAATTCTGTTTGGGTTGACAAATGCACGAACAACTTTCATGGACTTAATGAACCTTGTTTTTCGACCGTTTTTAGATCGGTTTGTCGTCGTGTTTATAGATGACATCCTTGTGTATTCAAAGGATCGAGAAGATCATGATACGCACCTTCAGGTAGTGTTAGAAACCTTGAGAAAGGAACAATTGTATGCAAAAATGAGTAAGTGTGAATTTTGGTTGAGGGAAGTGTCCTTTCTTGGACACATTGTATCAGAAGAAGGAATTAGGCTGGATCCAAGTAAGATAGAAGTGATTCTTGAATGGAAACCATCGAGAAATGTCACGAAAGTGAGTAATTTGCTAGGCTTGGCAGGTTACTATAGAAGGTTCGTTGCAGCCCCGATGACGAGATTACTCCAAAAGAATGTGAGATTTGAGTGAAGTGAAAAATGTCAAGTTAGTTTTGAAAAGTTGAAAGCATTCTTGATCGAGACTTCTGTCCTTACTCAGTCGACCTACGGTAAAGAATATGTGATCTTTAGTGATGCTTTGTTAAATGGACTCGGATGTGTCCTTATGCAATAGGGTAAAGTGGTAGCTTATGCTTCAAGGTAATTAAAGCTGCATGAAAAGAATTACCTTACGCATGATTTGGAATTGGCCGCCATTGTATTTGCATTGAAAATTTGGAGACACTATCTTTACGATCACAAAAGTCTTAAGTATTTATCCTATGGCGAGAGCTTAACTTGAGACAACGTAGATGGATGGAATTGATCAAGGATTATGATTGTGTCATTGATTATCACCCCGAGAAAGCTAATGTTGTGGAAGATGCTTTGAGTAGAAAGTTAGTACAAACAGTACGAGCATTGAATGCTCATTTGTCGTTATTAGACAATGGTACAATAGTAGCGGAATTGATAATAAAACTGAATTTGTTAAATCGAATGCTAGAGGCACAAAAGAGTGATGAGAAAATTTCTGCAATTGTAAGTCGGAATATAAAGTGGAAAGAAACCGAGTTTTCGGTGAATGAGGATGGATTCTTGTATTATTCGAGTTTGTGTACTCAATGATGATGAGTTGAAGAAATCCATTCTTGAAGAGGCACATAGTGGATCATTTGCTACGCATCCTGGTAGCACGAAAATGTATCAGGATTTAAAGACTTCATACTGGTGGTCTAGAATGAAGAGAGATGTTTCGGATTTTGTGACCAAATGTATGGTGTGCCAGAGGGTGAAAGCAGAACATCAAGTTCCTTCGGGTTTGTTGCAGCTTATTATAATACCCGAGTGGAAATGGGACTGAATAACAATGGATTTTGTGGTCGGGTTACCATTGACAGGGAGAAAACATGAGGTCGGGGGTCGGTGGTAGGCTGGGTTGTGAGAAATCGGCTCGCTTCCCTGCCCGATAAGAGCAGTACATTAAATGATAAGTTGGCAGAGTATTACATAAAGGAAATAGTTCGGTTACATGGGATTCCAGTGTCTATCATTCAGATAGAGATCCGAGGTTTACCTTGTGATTTTAGGTAAAATTGTAAGAGGCTTTAGGCACTCGCGAATTTCATCTGACTTTCCACCCATAGACGGATGGGCCGATCGGAGAGTGATTCAAGTTTTAGAAGATATCTTGAGGAATTTGTGTGATCGACTATGAGGGTAGTTGGGATAAACATATTCCTTTAGTTGAATTTGTGTATAACAATAACTTCCAGTCGAGTATTGGAATGGCACCTTACGAGGCTCTCTATAGAAGGAAATATAGAACACCATTGTGTTGGACAGAGTTAAGTGAGAAGAAAGTAATCGGCCCTGATTTGATTCAAGATACCGAGGAAAAGGTGAAAATGATTAGAGAAAGATTAAAGGTAGCCGCGGATAGACGAGTCTTATACTTGGAGCTTGAAGAGAAAAGACATTCAATATGAGATCGGTGAGAAAGTGTTCTTAAAAGTTTCTCCTTGGAAGAAAGTCATGAGATTCGGGAAAAAGGGCAAGTTGAGCCCTAGGTTCATTGGGCCGTATGAAGTGATAGAGAAAGTGGGTCCAGTGGCATATAGACTAGCCTTACCTCCAGATTTGGAAAAGATCCATAATGTTTTCCATGTTTCAATGTTAAGGAGGTATAAGTCAGACCCATCACATGTGGTATCTTCGGAAGTTAGTGAGCTTAGACCAGACTTAACATACGAAGAAGAGCTTGTAGAGATCTTGGCTCGAGAAGTCAAAGGGGTGCTTGGAACAATAAAATCCATTGGTCAGTATTGTGGAGAAATCACAAGACAAAGCCACGTGGAAAGTGAAGGAAACCATCACGTCGTGATGTCATGTGTTGATGAAGGTAATTCGAGGATGAAATTATTTTAAGGAGAGGAGAGTTGTAACGACCTACAAAAAATACCATATTGATTTTTTATAACATGTTTAGGAACATAAAATAAGTTAAATTGTATTTTCGAAATTTACTGTTGTGAAAAGAACAAAAAAAATGATAAAACCTGAAAATTATACAAGAATTAAGGTTAAATTGGTAAAATGTCAAAATGAGGACCCTAAGGGTCATAAATGAGTAAGTGAATATGCGAAATGGAAATTTTGATGAAATGAAGTGTAAATGAAAGACAAAGAAGGACAGAATGCAAACAAATGGGAGAAGATGAGAGCAAAAATGTGAAACGAACTTGGACTTATGAAGGATATTGGATAAGACAAATTTGTTCAGATGAGTTATAGTTTTGATTAAAAGAAGAATTGCGTTAAGAGAAGGGTAGGTGTTTGTGGATTCTTAATCTTGAGTTCTGTTGATCATTAAAGACTTTGGATCAAGACAGTGATCAAGAGGTGGGCAGTAGACTTTAACTTTGTTCTGATATTTTGTTTGAGTTTGATAAGAAAATAGGCTCAGGACATAAGTGTTATTATTTCATGAGGGAGAGAGATTGTTTTTGGAGGACTGAGTTTTAAGAAGGGTGTTGATGATCTGAAGTTCTCAGAAATGTTTGTTTAGGTAACATCTTCTCACTCTTATGTTTGTTGTTACTGTTTGTTCACTCAGTGGTGATGACTGGATATTGACTCTGGGAGGCTGTTGTGATCAGACACCAAATTAGACACAGAAGTCTCGTCAATGAGACTCACTATTACCGAGTAACAGGTCGGGTTCGGGGGTTTGTTTGTGCGTGCACCCCACCGTGACCATTGCATGCAGTTACCACATTAGCCGAATTGGACGTTGATTTTCCTGTTGAAACTGTTTATCAGACATTGCGACTAATGACTATCATTGGATTGTGGTTCAATGATAAGTGAAGTTTCTGTTGACGTTCTTTTGAAAATGGAACGATCAATATCTTTGTTTGGGCATGGGACGGTGTTTAGACATCAATGATTAATTAACGGATGGAATGGTTCCGCGGGAGATAATGACATGGAAGTTGGTAAGTATTCGTTGTTTGTTTCTGTTCTGTTGAAGATGATGGAAGCCCAAAGCTTGAAACAGCGGGGGCTTAACTGTTTCTTGGAACTATGATGGATTAGGGGTTGGTGACGAAGCACGACAGAGGCTAGGATTGAGATGGTAGTGAGGAAGCGGCAATCTTTTTTGGTTTGTTCTCTATACCTCTTTTCTTATTTCAAGTTTTGTGATCGTTGGTTGAAATGCTTTTCAAGAAAATTGCATATGGGATTTGTTTTAAGTGATTTGGGAAAATTGATTTCATATGCATTGCCATAAAAATTGCATGAGCATTAAAATGCATTATTTGGGTATAAATGTATATAGAATATTGTAAATTACTATGACTGAGTTTTAATGCCCTTAATAGAATGTTATCCGTCATATTCGAGTTAAAGATAGATTGGTATACCAATAAGGGTCAAACTAGTAGTCTTTGTGAGCGAAATATAGTGGCATAGGTTGTAGTGACGGAATGACCTCGGTAGTGTACTGTGATTTTTAAATAACCCGGAGGTTAGCGGCCCGGTGGGGCGATGCTTGTGTTATAAAATGTTTTTCTCCCGGTGCCGCCTTCGATTGGGGTATCTTGCAGGTGATTAGTTATTCTAGGCAGAAAGAAATTGTTAAATTCGTTTAAGGAGCAAAATTATAAGTAAATGTAGGAAATGCATGATTAGAGTTTTGAATGAAATATTGCATATGAAATTGTATACTTTGAGTGATCAAATGATTTGCAAATGAAAGTATGTGAAATAAACACATATATATAATGTATATTGCATGGACTATTGAAATTGTGCCAAAAACATTGTTTCAAAAAAGCTGCATATTTGTGTTTAGTTGAAATAAAGAGAGAATTGCATATAACCACTAAGCATGAAAATGCTTAGCGCGTTGTTTATCATCAGCCTTGAGATGCCAAGTATTTAGGGACCGAGAGCAAAGACCTCGAGTTAAGTCATCATCGAATCGTGCGAAGTATAAGTAAACGCTCCGTCTCATGCATACATTTCATCATATGACATTATTTGATTCTTTTTGTAATGAAACAAAAAATGTATAAGTTTTCATGGGAAGAACACATTTGATTTATTTGTGGAGATGAACTCTGATAATGTTTTGTAAATGATAATATTGAAAGGGCATACATGCCATATTGAATGAAAGTGTTAATTGACAAAACGGTGGGCCTCTTTAACTGAAATGATTATATGACATTTATTTCTATAGTATTCGAAAATGTATATATGGTAACACTAGTCCATCTCCCCGGATCCGGTTCGGCCTTCGGGTTGGGTCGGGTATGGGGGCGTAATAGAGAGAGGTGAGAGTGAGTGGGAGGAGAAAAGCAATACCTCTTGTTGGTCTTGGCAATAGAGAGAAACAAAGAGAAGAAAAGAGTGAAAGAAAAAGAGGAAGAAGCAAAGAAAGAGAAAGGGAAGGAGAGAAAGAAAGATTCGGCAACTTCTTCCTCTAATCTCGGGCGTTTCGAGGTCAAAGTTCATTGGGTCGAGAGTTAAAGTACATACACCTGACAAAGGGCTACGCTACGAGGTAGAATTCTTCTACTTTGGTTTGTCCACCTTAAAGGGGGCTTTTGGTAGGATTCTTATAGAACATTGTTTTGACCACTACATGTCAGGATTTTTGGGACTGGTTTTTGGTTGGGAAATGGAGGGATTTTGGACTCTTGTTCTACACATAAGTTGTAGCTGCATTTGTGAACTTGATGTTAGACTTTTGAATCACAAAAATCAGTACTCCTGACTGATTTGTAATTACTTTCACAGAGCCATAACTTAGGCTGTTTGTTTGTTTGTGTCCAGACCTTGGGATTGATTTTCGGTTAGGAAACGGAGGGAATTTGGACTTGGGTTCTTCACAGAAGTTGTAGCTGCATCTGTGAACTTGATGTTAGGCTTTTGAATCACCAAAATTGGACCTTTACAACTCAAGTTACGGTCCATTTTCCAAGGTTGCCACAACTTAGGCTGTTTATTTGTTGTGTCTAATTTTTTAGACAGATTTATGGCTTGATTTGTTGCCTAAATTGGGATGGGTTCTGCGAAACCCACATTTAAAAGGGATTGTTTGGGGTTGAGCGGGACTGATTTTAGGACTGTTTAAGGGTCGATTTGGGACATCCGGTGAAAAACTCTGGTATCAAAGGCTTGGTTTGGTCGGGTAATGGCGATGTTGTGGTCTGGTCGAAATTTGTTGAGGGGCCGAATTGGGATATCCTTGTGGCTCGTTTCATAGATTTTTTATAAATAGTCTTGTGGACTGTTTAATCCCGATTTTTGGACTATTTGGGAACTAAATTCTAAACCCAGTTCGGAACCCTCTTATAGCCTGTGTATGGCTTTGTTAGCGGCCCACGTAAGATTGGTTTTATGGCCTAACTATGGCTTGGTTGTGGACAGTCCTAGGACTGTTTTATATCTTGTTTGTTGCGTGCTTGTGTGGCCTGTTATGACTCATTATGTGGACTATTTTGTGGGCATCCCTTATGCCATAACTAGTCTTGAGGATCAAGTTGTCATTGCTTGAGTTTTAATGACATGCTTGGTGGTAATTGATTGAATGTTGATATATGAGTGTTAATATATATTAACATTAAGATGGGTTTAAATTATATGTTTTTGATATAATTGTCCATAATACAAAGGTGAAATGTATGGTTTGAATTGTCCATATAGCATTCATGATATGTGGCATGATATAACATCTCGATGGTGCGTGCATTGCATAAACCGCGGGGACATTGTATTGAATGGGTGTGAGTGCATGATTATGATCAATCACCATACTTGGTGATTGATGGGTGAGCCCAATCTGGATTGGACGATGTCTAGCAGTCGCACGACTATAACATGGAAAAATGTGTAATTGGAGTAATAGCGAAAAGTTGAACACCTCCCATGAGGTGAAAGGCCCAGACTGGTTCATACACTCCAACGGTGAAAGTCGAAAAAGTGTAGAAAGGCGTGCGGAGTCCTACGGTGAGACCTCGAAAATCCGCTACCCACGAAACGCACAGTTTTGGTTATAAAAAGATCATTTGAATGACGTTATCCATAAAACTTTTGGTTTATAAACAAACGACTTTTATTTCCAAAGTGGTCATTGCATACGATTCATCAATGACGGTTTATTACACATTGGCATTCGCATTGTGTGGTGGGAGTCGGTAAGGACTCGGGGCATGGTACATGATTGAGTCTCATCTCATTTCATGGCATGACATGTAGGATTCTATAGTCGAAAGGGCATATGTTTTTACTTGGAATGTGAATGTGGAACATGACCATTGCATGTGCACTTAAGGGGGGAGTAGCCTCTGCAGCGGAAGTTTTTCCTGCGGCGCTCTGCCCTATAAGGAAAATATTTTAGGTGCTTGAGGAATGTGGACATCGGTGGACGCTCCTTAGGAGCAGCTGGTGTGAAGAAATCCAACATGTGACTTTTAATAACCTTTTTGTAAAATGTCTTGGAACAATCTAACTTGTAATTTTATTATACACGAAAGTTGTAATTAAACTCTTATAGGCCATTTTAAATTATGACCTTGCATGGTTCAAATGAAAATGGATAAATAGAATCGGCGTGGTCATTTATTTGTTAACTCTATGGGTTCTAGTAAATGGGACGTAGTAGTGTGGTATCGGGTTACCCGATATCCATGAGTTTCCGCAGGTTGACGATTGGTCAACGGACCCTCGGGTTTTGGGGTGTCATAAGGAACATGATGAACATTGCGTAACAAAACTGTTTAGAAGGAGTAGACAAGATTTTATTACTTGTGTGAGAAATATGTAAAGACTGACCATTGCCAATTGTTAATTGATCAGAACCACCATAGGATTGAATTTTTGAAAGTTGTTTATAAGGTGATGAGTGGCACATGTGTCAAAATAACAATCCTCCTGAGGTGAGGATGCAAAGCCAGTTGTGAACATAGCTTGAACTGGGGTTAGAGATTGTGGAGAGAATTTGTGTTTGCTAGAAAAAATTTATTGAGGAGATTTACCAGAAAAAATTGATCGGGAGGCGAAATGAATGTAAGCGATGATATCATTTAGGAGCAATGTGACTAAAGTTGCCACACAATTGGCATTGAGGTTGTGTGGGAAAAGTGGCTGGTTGTGGGTGAGAGAACACCTAGTTAGATGGTCTTTGTTGAAACTAAAATGGAGATTTTTGGTGTTGAGTTTTCTGTGAACATGGATGAAACTGAGTTAAAAGTTTCTGATACCGTCTGCCATGAGGAAGAGAAGAGGATTTATAGGATTGTGTATGAATTGCCATATGAGTATGCGTATTAAAATCGGATGATGACAAGATACTCTGAGAGGTTAACCTTTGTTTGTGCATGAGTAAAATGCTATGAATCGAATGAAGTGAAGGTTCATCATCTTTGGCAGTGAGGGAAGCAACAATGGCATTGTATTCAGAACCAAGACCTCTAAGTAATTGAAGAACATGATCTCTTTCTTTGACTGGTTCTCCCATTGTAGGAAGATTATCAGATATGGTCTTCATTTTTAAGATATATTCCATCATAGAGTCTCCTCCCTTGTAGTTTGGAATTCCAACCTAAGTTGTATAATCCTTGCTTCTGAAGATGCTGCAAAGATATTTTGAAGAAACTTGGAGTCCATGCTGTATGATCAAACTTGATATCCCACAATTTAACTCATTATGTCAAGAGTCAATGTGGAGTGCAACCAATTGAGAATAGTTCGATCAAATCGTCTCCATTGAATAAAGTCAAGATTGCGGATTGATCTTACCAAAATGTAGTTCTTTTGGAGGACAATGTCTTATACTATTGATGAAATCTTCAAATCCGTTTACGTAAACCACATTTTGCATTTGTGTGAACCATAGAATGTTGTTGACTGATTTTTACACATAGACTAAGAGTTGACTTATTGTTGAAGACCAATTTGACTAAATATGATGAGGTCAGTGTGTGCTAAACTTCTAGTACCGCCACCAAAGACTATTCAGTCCCCTACAACGGCGCCAAAAACTTGTTGAGAGCTAACCAGATATAAAATATGTGCTTGCCTTGGATGAAGACTGATTGAAAATGTGTTTTGGTCTAGATCACTATGAAGTGCAATTAAATACGATAATAAAAGTGGATTTAAGTCAAGATATCGTTCCCACGAGAATTGATAAAAATTCTAAACATCAATTACCCCATCTACTCAAGATCCTTGCTATTTGAACTCCAGAGATTAAAATTGATTTGATTTTAAAGTAAAGGAAAGTAAAAATAAAATAAAATTCTATAACTATATATAAAGAATTCAAAATAACTGGATTGGAAAGTTCACTAGGTAAGTTAGCATTAGGAAATAGATCAGTGTATAATTATAAATTTCTACATCATTTTATTACATAGTTCAACCATTAGTTTGAAATCTGAACTTGTCAAAGATGCAAGGTAGTATAGTTTGGATTTCTCCATACACCATACATTTCACTAATTAGAGGTCCATGTTCCTTTCGGATACATGAGTCTAATCTGTTACTTGTAGAATATAAACCTCTTTCTAAGATATGGGTATTTTTCCTTTTCAGTACTTCATACCCAAATCTTAGGACTGAAGAATTCTTACCCAATAGACGAGGATATTACAAGCCTTCTCCAATCAAAATTGGTAACTCATCCATCGAATCTGATAAAATTCTCTATCTCCTTGATTAGATATATGCTAACACGAGATCAAGATCTTTTCATCAGATAGAGAAGAAACCTCTTATCAATTAAATTGATACATCATCCAACTATCCTTACACCATGATTAAGTTAGTGATCTATCGAACTAATCTTTTAGAGTTCATTAGTTTTATAATATTAATCTAACATACCCCGAGCACTCCATACTCGAGGAATCTCCATCTACCGTGTCCTCGAGGCTTCACAGGGAAATCAAAGCAAGATACGGTCATTTTAAGGTACACGCTACTATGTGCAGACAAGTAACTTCAAGAACAATAGCAATTAAATAAATTCAAGATTTCTAACTATTACATTCTTTCAAGTTGAGTATAAAACAATAATTAACATCGATCCAATCTCAGATGGAGCTCAGTCTTTCAAAACTGGATTACAAAATAACGACTTGCGATTAGGAAAATTCACTTGAGTACTGTGGCTGAAATAAATGAACTCTAGAAAATTTCCAAATTCCATTAAAAGCTAGGCGATAATGGCAAAATTTTACAATGAACCTAGCTGAAGCTTCACACACGAATCCTTTATTGATCCAAAGAACTAATTAAAATTCTAAGCTAAAACTAAATTGACGAAAAATAAAATTAAAGAAAAATAAAAATAAAAATAATATACAAAGGAGTCTCTACCCAAAAGTTTATGGCTTGGCGGAAGCTGTACACATTGCCTTAGATGCTTTTATTTATAGATTTTCAAATGATGGGCTGCACTTTAAGGTTGAAATTGTGGATTCGAGTGGCTGTCGGTTGCTATTCACAACATGAAAAGTAATAATACCGTGACATAGTTGTCATCTTTATTCCCCAGCTCTTGTCGTGGCTTGCAGTTTCTGTCATGACATGGTTTCGTGCTTTCTTCTTGAATTATGTCGCGACATAATTTGACAATGTCACGACATAGTTATGCTGAAGTTGTCTAGTGATTGTCATGACATGAGTGTCTTGTGTTGCGACATAAAAACTTTATTGCAACCAACTTGTCATTCTTTGCTGCCCCTAAAAAATGTCGCGACATAAATTTCTTTGCCATGACAAATGTTTTTGCCTTCAGCTCTTCCACTTTGTAACGACATTCTTTGCTATGTTGCAACATTCTTTCTAAGGTTCTTCTCTACCTTTGTCGCGATAGAGTTTATCATAGTTGCATGTTGCTATTGTCGCGACAAACCTTTTCTTTGTCACGACATAGTCTTGTTGTCTTGCAACTGCGAGGGGCGAACTATGTCGCGACAAAAAACTCAGGAGCCCCAGTTACATATTTCCTTCTTTGATTTTGTCGTTGGCTGAGCTGTTTGTTGTAATATTGAAATCTTTGTTGCGATAAACTTGTCTTGGCTTGTCTCATTTCTCTTCCATTTTATGTCGCGACGTAATTTTCTTTTGTCACAATAGAGATCTATCACTCTATAGCTTTTATTGTAGAGACATAAATTTTATTTTTGATACAAATTCTACTACCATTGCTTAATCATTGTCGCGACAGAGCTAATAATATTGCGACATTATGGTTAAAAAACTTGTCAATCATTGTCGCGATATAGATTTCTGCCTTAAGTTCTTCATTATGTTGCAACATAATTTTTTGCGTCACAACATTCTTCTTGTAATTCTTCTCAACTTTTGTCATGACAATAAATGTCTTTGTGAGGACAAAGTTCACACTGACCTTATGTTGTGTTTGTCGCGACATAAAACTTTTCTATCGCGACAAAGTCATCTTGCTTTTTAATCTTGAGCTCTAAATTTTATTCACAACATAGATTGTCTTTTTCGCGACCATAAAAACTTTTCTACCATCTTAGGTTAACATGTTGCGTGAGTTGTGAAATGATAAAGTCATACATCATTTTCAGCAGTCAATGTCGCGAAGCGAGTGGGGAATGTCGCAGCATTCACTGCTGAGAACTTCTCCAGCAATTTCGCAACATACAAATATTTTGTTGCGACAAAGTTTTATCTTCTGACTTCCTTTATGTTTCAACACTCACTTCTTTGTCGCAACATTTATTAGTTGATATCTCTCATATTATGTTGTGACAGAGTTGTGAGATGTCGCGACAATCTTCGTTTCTGGCTTTAGTTCAACTTGATCTTTGTTGCGACATAATGCTACTTGTTGTGACATAACCTGTTTGATTCTGGCCACGAAGTTATGTCACGGCTTGATCACGAAGCTGCTGTTGCGAACATTTCTACCTGTGAATTTTTACTTGCTTTTCTTATTGGAATTGTCTCTTTTTCATTTAAAACCTGCAAAACACAAAGTTGGTGAATATTCCATAATTCAACATTAAAATGAATCATAAACTTCTAGAAATATGCCAGAAAAATAGAATAAAAATAGATGAGTTTAGGACTCATCAAATGTAATTGCTTGTGTCAAGCTTGATTAGTAGAGGATGATTGAAAGTCTACAGAGAGACTGGAATTGACAACAAGTTCTTTGAAGAATGTATGGAGGATTTCTCCATTTCAAAAAGTAGCAAAAATAAGATGTAGAAAGAAAAAGTGTCTTTGACAACAAGAAATGAGGAAAAAAAAATTCAGATCTCTCTAGATCTACGTACCATGAGGAAAGATATGGTGAGCAATAGGAAATAACAAAAAATGAAAGAATCCTATAACATAAACAAGAAGATGAACCGAATCTTTATTCATAGGATAAAGCATGCAAAAACAGAGGAATACAAGAAGCTTATTTATAGAAGAATACAAACTACAGAAAGGCGGAAAAAGATGATAAAGCAATTACAACCGTCTCAAGGGCTTGTTTGTCTATCACTTTTAAGATTACTAAACTAGTTAAAAATTGAAATGTGATTGCATCAATGATGAGAGAGTTTACTTCCTATAACCAATATTAAGTCTTTGTAAGAAACCTTGAACTACTAATTGTATTTCATATCTTACAATCTCATTTTTCTCATTGTTCTTATTTGTTGAATCTCACTTAAGAAATATACTTAGAGGGGGTGATTAGGTGTTTTTTGACAAATTCTTTGAAAAACAAATTCAACAATCAAAAATAACCAAAATTTCTCAAGGAGTTTCCTCTCTACAACTTTAAAAAAATAAATAAAAATCACTTCTTGATTACATCAAATGCAAGGATGCAACAACACTCCCCAAACAGTATATAAATGCAAGTCCCAAGCAGTATATTAATTTATCATTCAATAATAAAATGCTTAACAAACATTTCACATCACAAAACTGAAATTATCTATTGAAAATAAAAGGAGAAGTAAAGACAATATGGAGACACCGGATTTAACTTGGAAAACCTCCTAAGAGGTAAAAAAATCACAGGCCTACGATTGATCAAAACTTCTACTATGATGCATAAAAGTTAGGTGTGCAAAGATTTACCCAGCTTGAAGCCTGTAATCCCTCACGGACTACTTCACGAAACCTTCGCACCTCAACTCCTTGCTATTATCTTTTAAAACTGCCCAGAGTCCCTTCCCAAGCTTGATCTTTAGCCTTCATCTCAAATATCCATAGAGAAAAACAAGAGTTTTCTCCAAAAACCCAATTGCTTTAAGAGTACTGTGTATAGAGGACTTCAACCCTTTTTCAAAAATAAGAACAAAGAATTTTCTTGAAAGCACAAAGAGAGAGAAAAAGATTTCACCCAAAACAAACACCAATTTTGATAAAGCAGAGGGAAGAAAGAATGGTGTCTATGGTGTTTTCTCTCTAAACTCAAAGAACAAGAATAAAGATTTTGTAGCTTCTGAGAGAAAGAATTTTTCTTTCAAAATAAACAACCCTGAAGAAATAGATCTTCAAATTTCAAAGAGGGTGGTTGCTAATGTGTCTCTCTCTACCTTAAAAGAAAAAAGGTAGATTCTATTTATACGAGTGAATGTTGGATTTTCTATTTCTTATAATATAAATCAATAGCCACTTTTGTTTAAATCAATATAAATAAAACTATTATTGAATGGAATAAACCATAATTCTCATACAACAATAAACCCTAATTATAATTTATAGCTAAAAATCTTAGAACAATATGATTTTCAAAATATCAATACAAAGATAAAGACATATCTTTAATCCGTTGGAGATTCTTGAAGAGATCAAAATAACTATCGTGAAAAACTGTGTTTCTCTCCCTTAACCCTTCGCCCTTAGGTTTTCTTTTTTTATGTTATAATTGATGGAATATAATGCTTATATATAGAGTAGAGAGAGGGTCGGTTTCCTTATGAGAATAGAAGGCCACTTTCCATCAAAGTACTATTGGTTTAGGAAACTAACTTCTCCAAAACTATTAATAGAATTTTAGCCCATTAATTATTTATTAATCCTATAACATTAATTTTGATATTTAAATAAATATCCACATAATAATATGCATCACGGGCCATATAAAATTCAAACATTCTCCCAAAATTAGCCCATACGATATTCTTTTGCTTTATGGCTTGATAAACAAAACATAATGCGCAAAATATCCAGGCTAAAATATATTACTTTGATCACATCATAAATCATGAATCAGTATTAGGAAATTAATGGAAGATAAAACGGTGGTTTATGCATACGTTATTTTGATATAATTAAGCTTTTATGTGATACATGATTAACTCCCACTTAACATGGTGAAGGGAACTGATCGTTAGGCCCAAACATCGAGCGTAGAATGGGCCAATCGTCTTAGAAATCGGCCCACGTGGGGGCTTGAAGTAACAAGAGCTTGCACGTAATTGGCGGTGCAAACTCCTATCTTAGAGAACATGCCTTCCTTTGAAAGAAACCATAGAGAGGAGTGAATAAATTGTCTCACCCCACAAATGAACGCTCTCCCTAGATGGGTTTGAGAAGTGGGAAGTTATGAACTAGGGGCAATCATGGCTTAGGACCTCGGAAAGCAGCGCATTTAAAACTCATTAGGTGGTCCCAGTCACCTGACACATGGCGTTATCTAAATTGTCTATCGTAACCATTCGACGCAACGCATAGAGCCGATGGGCGCCCATCAACTGCTCAAACAACAAAAACAATGGGGATGGGAGTCACTTGAGGAAGCGTCGCATACCCGCTTGATAGGTGGGACCGGTGGGCCCTGACTGTCAAGGCAATGATGAATCGAGGAAAGCTCGATCTACACCAAAATCATGTAGTATTTAGGGATCTCAGCGGAGCGGCCTGGCTAGGCGCAGCACAGCTTTGATGAACTAGCCGGCTGGCAGGCGGCCGGCAGGCCGCCCAAAGGGCGGGGCCGGGCGGGTGGGGCTTCATTGGCCGGCCGGCTCGGTGGGCCGGCCGAATCATGGGCTTTAGGCCGCCAGCCACGCCAGCGCAGGACCGCTGAATCCGCAAGGCCCGAGGCTTGGGTTTAGAGCAGCAGGGCCGGTCTGAGGCCGGTCTATGGGACCAGGCGAGGCTTGAGTCATGGAGGCCGCCCAAAGCGCTAAGAAGCCCAAATACAAAGTGTGGGTTTTTATTTAAGAATTGTATTGAAAAGTTAAATAAAAAGTAGTTAAAAATGATTGAGAATAAAAATACGTCGTTTTAAATTTTATTGTCAGTATAATTACGTTTAGAAATGTATGAAAAGTTTAATCATTCTGAAAATAAAATGCACATCCATTAGGTTGTGCTTTACTTGTTGTCAATCATTTGTACTTTATTGTGGAAAATAAAAATCTGATATCGTTTAGATAAAATATTTTAATCGTTGTTTTTAAATTTGATGGGGAGCTTATCTTAGATCATTCATGTCTTGATATTTTAAGTTACTGTATCGGTATTTAGTTCGAACACCAGGTATGATCGTGTAATGACGATGTGAGTTGGATAATACATTTCTGAAAATATTTGTTGAAGTATCGAATTTGAATGCGTAGAGAGGTCATGATGTCTTGTCATGTCATTTAATCTGTCGGCGTTCACGGCTGATATTGTTATTAGATAGTGCGTTTCGTATGGTGTACTACTTTTTATATTTTTGTAATATTTGTAAAGACATAAGTAGAATTTAAATCCCAGTTCTTAATAATCTAAGAAACTTTATATTTTTTTATTTTTCGTATTCTGATTTCGCAGTGATAAAATAGTGCGTGTTTTTCTTTTGGGAACAGGTATATTATATCTGATAATATACAATTTTTACAATAATACTTGTATCAAAGCTTTGTTTTTTAATCCATCTTTTTACGATCAATTTAAAATAATATTGCCGCAATGACGTGCGTGAAATAATTTTCTGTGATCGTCTTATTTCTTAAATCTTTAATCTTTGTATTCTTCTGTCGTTATTTGAAGCATTATCTAATGTTATTGTAAATATTTTATCGCGAATCTTGCAAATCTATAATTTCATCATTTATTAAAGTTGCTATATTTTACCATTATGTGGAGTATTTATTGTTTTAAATGAAATTATTCTTTTATTTAACATGCATTCACTATCTATATAATGAGCAATAATACGTAAAAGCTCTGTCGTTAAAGATGTCGAATATCGGATGTTAA
>JAEQBH010009128.1:0-92278 GCA_016808115.1 Tetrastigma voinierianum
AATGGGCATGGTAGGAGTAGGAAAAATGTTATTGGGGCTTGATTCAACAAGTAAGTAAGTTAGTTTAATTTATAAATATTTAACTCACTGTTTCTATTTTATTTTATTTTTCTAAGCTATTAGCGTTCTATTGAAATCCCATTTTAAAATTTTAATAGTGATGATCTGTCTACTTTAATTTCTTTTGTCTTTTGTTCAACGAGACGCTTACACAACTTATTGTCTTTTGTTCAAACACTTACCAACAACCAATTGAATCAAATTTATTATTATTCTCCTCCCCTTCCTCACTCTAAGGGATGGCTTCCATTGCTGCACATATCATCGTGCTATGGAAATTATATCATATCTCGATGTGAGCAAACCTGAATCGTAACAGGAGTATGAGATGAAGTGTCTATAACACTACTTTTTATTGGCGATAATGGATCTTTTGGATTAAGTATACCCTACTCTCTCCACCTCTCTCTCATCTTGCAGCTTTACGCGTGTTTCATCACAGTGCTGGTGGTTCAGCTACTAGTTCATATATATTTATCAAATTATAGCCACTAATACTATATCAAATGACAGTTACCTACTGTTTAACTTGTCTATAAATCTTAGACAGTTGGTTGAAAGAATGTTTCTAGACCTATTAATTAAATTCTTCTCAAGTTCTTCATGTCCCTGAGCCAATATGGTTTTGTAACTTTGTTTTATCTTTTTCTGATTTCATTATTTTGTGGTCTTGTAACTGTCTTATTTCTTTTAATAATAATATTTTTGTTATTTAATATTATTCATCTTCTGTGATATATATATATATATATACTATATATATATATATATATATACTCATTTAATTTTGTCACCTTAAATGGAAATGGTACTCTCGTATGACCCATTTTAACCCATAGTTACTCTTCAGTCCCCAGAAATCCTCATTTCTTTCAAATAAAAATTATATCCATGTAAATGGATAGGCAAACATAAAAATAAAATATTTTAAAAATAGTTCTAAATATCTATTTTTATAAAAAACACTAAAATATGTTCTTTGCTTACATTAACTCAAAAATTTTAAAAATTTTAAAATTTATGGTCAAGGATAAATTGAAAAAAAATCATTAAAATTTTTTGACGTATTAATTTCTTTTATTTTATAATATTTTAACTTAATACGAATTTCGTAATTAAAAATATATTTATTTTAATCCACACATAATTATAAATTTACTTTTATCTTTTAATAGAACTTAACTTTGATGTCATATAATTATAAATAATTTTATAAATTTTTATATACTAAAAATAATTTTTATATTATAACTTAATGAATTTTATGTAAATGTTAATTTTCATAGATATTAGTTAGGAGCTGCAAATCAAGTGGGTTAGATAAGTTGAGAGTTATTGATAAAGAAACCCAAACATAAAATACATGAACCCAAAATATATAGCTTGACTTTGAGTGGGGTTCAACCCAAGCTCAATCAGCGGAAATTAGTAAAGCTTCGAGTTTAAATTCAGGTTGATTTTATATTGGTTAAGTTAATCAGGTTGATCGGGTTAAGTCGATTGAGTTAAAAAAAATTATTGAATTACAAAACTATTTGACATCTCTATAAAAATTATAGAGTATTAATTTAGTAGAAATAAAAAAAGAAAAATATATTAAATACATTAGCTTGAAAGAAAGCATAATCTCTTGTAATCAACTAGGGCAATAGTTAAATGAAATAGGAAATGTCAAAATGGTAAAGAAGTTTTTTTCGTCCTCAGTTAAAACTGTTCAAAATCATATCAGATCCCCTCATTTGCGAAATGTAAGGCTAGAAAAATTACAATTTACGGAAAAATGGCCAAATCGTAATTTTGATTACAAAATGGTAATTTCGGTTAAAAATCCGTAATTAATTCTCTAGATCTCGGATGACAAAACGGATTCTACCGTTGGGATCGTCTCATGAAATCTAGTTAGCAAGAAAAATTTCATAATTTTCCGAGACAGTTGGAGTCGGCACGTTTTTCGAGGCATCGCGTTTCGGGTGCCGTAAAACGTTTTTCGATGCAACGAAAGACACATATAACATGTACTTATGTACCATAAGTGGTATGAGTAGAAAAATGATGAGAATGGACGGCCGAGGTAGTGCCGAATATCAAATATGGTAAAAGATGGACATAATGGTCGTTGAATTTGATTTAAGTCATTCAGATGACAAAATTGTCAATAGTGTTGTCTCCCTCCTTAAAACGAAGCCAAAAACATTAGGTCGTTTTTGATGCAGTAAGCTTCGATTTTGAGAGAACTTAGAGAGTGCTTCTCTACAGAATATCGGAAAGATCGGCCAGGTCGGTGGTCTTCGGGGCGAGAAGGAGGAAAAGCGTTCTCACGGCGGGGCTGCATGTGGAATCCGGTTTTGTGAGTTTTTGACAAACTCCAAGAGGTAGGATTTTCTCCCTACTTGGGTTTTATTCCTATTTTAAGTGTTTTGTCGATGTTTGAGTCGATTGAGGCCATTAGGGGCCGTTTGATCGGTCCCAAACCTTAGGACCGAATTAATATAAAATTTTGAAACCAAATGGAGCGGCAGTAGGCTGCTCCGGTTGATGTGGTGTGAAATTTGTGTATTTGGTGATGTCGATGTATGGATTGGTCAGTAGGAAGTGAAGCAGGCGAGTGAAATGCGGGTTCACTCGTGAACCATGAGTTATTGAGTGTTAGACGGTAAACCTTAGGGTTTTACTATTCTAGGAATAGTGACCCGAAAATGTATTTAAATGAAATTAGGTGTTAGTTAAGTAATTTGAATCAATTGCTTGTGTTGAACATTAGCGAAGTAGGCTTTAATTTTGATGTTTGAAATAAATAATTACATAACATGTTGTGTGATTTAATTTTATCTTGAGTATATTCATGTTTATATATTTGCATGTGATTAGGCGTATTGGAATTGGCATACATGCATTCCATATGCCTTTGGAACATCCTAGGACTATAGGAGTTAGTGCATGGATAAGTCTAGAAGGCCGGTTCGAGGGTAGTCTAAAATGTTAATCATCGGAGTAGTCCACAAATTAAAAATATCAATCGTCGGAGCGACTAATTTGATATTCATGGAGGAGTAGTCCACAAACAATTAATATATCAATCGTCGGAGCGGCCCAATTGATATATATACATCGGATGATTGTCCACTAATAAAACAATAATTCTCATACAAGGCTTAGGCGAGTGTGAGAGAGTCGGTGAGGACTCGGGATCTGAGTTGGTCATGTAGACATTCAAGTAGGATCATGCATTTGCTTGAATGTGTGTTTGCTTTGGAACATTGCACTGCACTTAGGTGGTGAGTAGCCCACTTGGGGCGGTTCTCCTCTTTGAGCTTTAGCTCTGCCGGGTCGTTGGACCCCCTTTTCGCAGTGCGGGGAGCGTGTGAGGAGACGGCTCGTCCTAGAGGCTAGATTAGAAGGAAAGCCGGATTGTGGCTTTGGACTTGTGGTGTATACATGTATTAGAATGTTAGAATTTTAATATGTGTTGTATAAAGGAGAATTGATTACCTCTCTTATAACTATTGGATATATAGTTGGACTCATTATTAATTTATGTATATTGAGTATTATTTATGGGGCAGTGACGTTTTACTCATGTTGGAATCATATTGGACTGCTTGGGACAGGTTTTATACGGGTGCTGTATTTGGGTAGAACAAAAGATTACAAAGGCTCTCTTTTTCTGGTACCTCTAAAGTGGCGTCAGATGGCAGGCATCCATATGTTCGCGAGTTGACGGGTAGTCAAGCGGACCCCGGGTTTACGGGGCGTCACGACTTGAGTAGCCAGGCTTAGGTATCCGAATACCTAGGGAGCTCGGGTTGGGTATCCATCACCACTAGATGGTTTGATGTGAAGTATAGGTGTGTGGAAACCTAGAGTATGAGGGCTTGGGCTTAGGCCATGGTGGAGTGTAGAACATCGCCACTGGAAGTGTGATTCGTGATAAGTATAGGTATGAGATTACCTAGGAAATCACGGGACAAAACTAGGACACTACGTGCACGTGTGTTGATGTGTTTTGTGTGATTTGATGAAATATTGTGTGATGGTGTTTATGCCATGTTGTATGTGTGTTGTGAAATGTTTGTGTGCTTAATGATTAGCACGTAGGAAAAACATGATGTGTTGGGAAAATTTTTGAAGTTTTTACAGTGTGTAAAAACTGGAACAAAAAGAAAAAAAATAAAATAAATTTTTATAAATTTATTTGGTTTATAAAGAAGTGAAGGCTGAATTTCTGAAATTTTTTGGTTATAAGGAGGAGAAAATAATTTTCTAAGATTTTACAAGTAAGTAAAATTGAAGAAAATAAGTTTTCATAAATTTATTTAGTGGAAAAATTTTCGGTGAAAAGCGGAAAAAGAAATAAATTTTATAAATTTATTTGGTTATGAGGTGAAAAATAATTTTCCTAAGGTTTTATATAAGTGTGAAATTGAAGAATATGGGACAAATAAATTTTATAAATTTATTTGAGTGTTAAAGAGAATGGAAAAAAAAATGATTTTATTGATTTTATGATTTTTTCAATTGCTGGAAATAATGGAAAATAATAATAATAATTATAATGAAAAGAAAAAAATTGTGTGCAGAGAGAAAATTTGGAAACTCTTTCCTTACAATTATATTACAAAGGGAAGGCTTTGTATCGTGACATAACAGCAGGTTTAGGAGTTTAAGTGGCTGTGGAGTTATATTGCAATACAAAATTTTGTATTGTGACTTAGAGGCTGCAGGGTGCTAGAAGTGTATTGCAATACACTGGTCTGTATTGCAGGAGGGATTGTATTGCAGGAAAAACTGTGTCGCAATACAGTTTGATAGTTCCTGGGTTGTATTGCAGGGGATTGGTTAGGAGGCTGTGTCACAATACAAAATTTTGTATTGTGAGCGGTGGAGCTGAGCACGCTTCAGCGCGCTGATTGGGCGTCTTGAAGCGTGACGGCCTTGCAGTGGCGCGGAAGGGGCTGGGGCGACGACGGCACGCGAGCGAGCGCGGGCGCGTGGGCGCGCGAGCGGCGGCCAGTATGAGCGGCAGCGTCTTGTGGCGTATGGCTGTGGCCAGGGCGCGGCAGTGCTGCGAAATTTGGCTTTGTTTGTGCACTTTCGGTGCACTGTGTTTTGGCCGGTTCGACTCGGTATTTTCCTGAGTCACCAAATGAACACTGTTCATTGTAAAATAAATTTTGAAATTTTTTTTTAAAATTTAATTAAAATAAAATAAAATTTGATAAAATTTTCGAAAAATAAAATTTTCAAATAAAATTTTTTGAAAATAAAATTACCTGTTGGCTTAATATTTAAATGCAAAAGGTATTCTTGTATACACTAAGTTATGTGTACGATTAGTGTCTCGAACGTGTTTATGCCTTAGAGACAGTATTGAATTTAACTACCATTTGAAATCGTGATTGGTGGTTGTAGGAAATTATATGCATGGTGTAATGCGTATGGGAAAAAGGGTGAATGCTAAGGTTAGGGCCCTTATGACCTTAGGGATTTGGATGCAAAATGAACAAGAAAAATTACTATTGAAATAAATGAATTGAGTGGATTTAGATTTAGCGCCACTTAGAAAATGAGCAGGTGGAGTTCATGGTTGTCGAGTCTATTAATGTCGGCATCTGCATTACTAGTTAGGCGAAGTGAAAATTAAATGATTTTGTTTCTTGTGTTAATTATTAATAAATGGCTAGTAGAGGGCGGGCGTAGAGCATCCCACGGGGGCGTGTGGGCACCACCAAACCGAGTTGACCCGATACGGTGTTTGATCGGCGAGGCCTTTGTGAGGTCGTAGGTGTTGTAGTAGAGCGCTGTCGCCGCGAGCTAGCATAGCAGTGGTCGGGAGATCCTAGTAGCCCCAGGAGGTTTAGGACAGCATCATCCTCCAGGCAGTGAAGGGAGGAGACTTAGATGATGACCAGACCATTGGTTTATGCGGATCGAGAAGGTGTTAGAGGCCATGGAGATTACCTCCCAACACGACTGGAGTTAGACTAGGCTGCGTTCCTGGCTAAGAGAATGAGGCCCCGGAATATAGTGGAAATGGAGCAGGGACCTCCCAGAGGACCTTAAACGGGCAGTTGCTGCGTGAGTATCCTAGGGAATAGGGCGAGAATAGATGATGGGTCGAGGTTGCGGTTGGAGATCTCGGGGACTCTACTCGCGGTGGACACGAGGATCATGGAACGTGTCGAGTTACATGTCGTCCCCAGGATGGATTAGGTAATGGCTTGAGATTGGATTATCGATTGTGGCGCGGGAGGTTCTAGCCTATCGTGGGACGGTAATCGTATGGTATTCGGAGGGGGACAATCATGACATTTTGCATGACGATGTCTGATCGAAATTAATGGGGATAGTTAGCGGGTTGGCTCGCGAGCACCACAGAAGGGCGGAGAGTCGGACTTGGATCTACCTCGGTAGTGTGCAAATATGTGGATGTTTTCTAGATGAGCTACACGGACTACACCTACGCATGGGATGTAGAACCCGGTGTGAGTTACACCTGGTATTTCACACCCATCTCTATGACTCATAGGATGGCACGGTTGGGTTACGGGAACTGAGTCCAATTCACGAGCTCTGAGACCGGGGTTCATTGTGAGCACTTCACCAGGCGCTCCGAGTTCTGTTGCGAAGAAGAAGGGCCAAGACCACGGCGTACGTGACTTCTGAGGCGGAGTTGAACGGGGTTACGATCAGAATCGGTACCCATTACAGGAGATTGGCAGTTTTTGTTGATTGAGAGGAAGCGCGATGCACCTTTCCGAAGATAGGCAGCCCATTTAGTTCTGTCGGTGAGGTTGGGATACGGATATCCCTAAGGCGGCGTTTAGGGTTATGGGCACTTTGAGTTTACGCTGATGCCCTTTGGATTGACGAATGCGTTAGCAGCATTCATGGATCTCATGCATAGGATGTTCCAACCTTATCTAGATCAGTTTGTCGTAGTCTTCGTGGATGACATCTTGATACACTCGGTCGGTGGGAGCATAGGTATCACTTGAGGATTGTCTTCTGAGTTGTTGAGAGACCATCAGTTATGCGTAAGTTCGATATAGTCACGAGTTTTGGCTTCTTGAGGTGAGATTTTAGGACACGTGGTGTCGACATCAGAGGGAGTGGTCGACTGGGAGGCCGGGCGTGATGAGTTGGGAGGCCAGGATGTCAATCTTTGAGATACGTAGTTTCTTGGGATTGGATGGGTATCACAGGAGATTCCAGAATGGGCTGAAGTTGTCCATTCGGGGCAGGATTGTAGGACTTCGCCTACGGGATATGGACTCCATGGTTGGGACGGCCCTGACCATATAGAGAGCAATCGAGGATGCACGAAGCACTCGGGATGTGAGTGTTGGTAGCAATAGGGGTCGACTTTCTCCCCAGTTCGAAGGCGGAAGACTACGCTTCACACTAGTTTGGGACTAGGGCGGGATTGAGCATGAGTGATGGGATTGCCCGAAGCGGGGATCTGGGCTGGGGCAGTCGCGGTCCGGTTAGCGTAGGGCGGAGAGTATCTGGTTCATTCCTCCACACCACGAGTACGGGTCGAGGCCCAGTTTCGATTTCGAGGTGCTATCTGGCGCTCTCAACGAGCCTGAATTAGCTGAGGAGGCCGGAGTGTGGGTGAAGTCGGGGAGCCCAGTCGGAGTTGCAGCGGGCGTGGTGGACCTTGGGGTGGTGGGTGTATTGGTTGTTAATGTCGGGCTTGACATGAGACGAGTTGTGACCATCGGGTTGTCGATAGTGAGACCTTAGCCCAGGGTTGTCATAGCAGGCACGACCTTAGATTTCCAAACAGAGTTAAGGCCTTTAAGCCAAGTATGGATGTTCTTCCCTAGGATGTGGGTGACATTTTGATAGGTCGGGATTATAGTGAGAGATCACGGTCTGGCCGTGGTGGGCCAGAGAGTGGGTGTCACTTAGGTATGACATTATTAACGTTCGTGTGCACGGTAACATCGTGTCTAGTCGGGTGTGGGTGCACGAGTGCGGAGTCATTCACACCGTTCTTGGTGAGTGAGGGTTGGTTGTCTTTGGGGACTCGTCGATGAAGACTCATAGTTGGTCAGGGGGAAATGAAGAGTATTAGAGTGTGTTAGGCGAAAGCAAAGAGAAGTCGTTTATCCCCTAAGGTGAGAATCACGGAGTTAGGGTGTAGAGACTCGGGAAGATATCGAATTTACGTGAATGTAACAGGCTTGAAGTGTAAGTCGAAGAGTTATGTTGCTCGAAATGAAAACACACGGTCGAAGTATACGTAAACTTAGAGTTAGTGATGCGTCGAAGTGACTCGAGTTTGGATACCCCCGTGAAAATTGAATTGGGTGTTGGTGAGTCGGCAAGGGCTCGGTATATGGATGTCATTCATGACATGGACTAGGTTGACGGTCCATTGGATTGTCAGTGATTGTGACCTTGGGAAGGTCAGCGTATACACACCAAGCAAGGGTTGTGTAGGGTTACGTGTGTATGGATTACATACGGGTGTTAGAGGACATGCTACGAGCATGTGTTATGGATCATAAGGGTAGGATTTGTGCCCTTGCCTGGGTCGCCTCTGACAATGGTTATCGGGCGGGTATACGAATGGCACGTATGAGGCATTGATGGGGAGCCGTGTAGATCCGTTATGTTGGACGAGGGTGGGAGAGGGCTCAATCGCTGAATCTTTGTCGATTAGGACACCTGCGAGAAGGTGGAGTTTGATCTGGCAATCTTCTCCGCAATTTCAGAGCGAGCGGAGAAAAATATGTTGATGTGCGACGTCGACCGCCCAGAGTTAGTTGGGGATCGTATCTTCTTGAAGGTGATGCCTAAGGGAGGAGTGATCGGTTGGCGAGCTATCGCCCGAGGTTTATTGGGCCCCTTCCGAGATGCTCGAAGGATGACACCGTTGCGTGCCGGTTGGCACCGTGACATCGGTGTTCACGGGTGTTTTCATGTCTCCATCTTTCTGATATCTCCCGGATCCGGCTCATGTGGTGGATTGGGGATGGTTGAGGGTTGACACCGGTGGGACGCGAGGAGGGACCGGCGTGCATTTTGGATAGCCGTGATCGGGTTTGCGGCCAGCAGACCCGTGAGAGCTAGTCGAAGTGCTCTATCTTTGGAGACAACATGGAGTGGAGGAGTTCCCGCGTGGGAGCGCGAGGACACGATGCGGGCCACCTATCCACCTCTTGTTTAGGATAAAGGTGCGTGGTTTAGTCGTTTAAAATTTAAATATTGTTTGTACATGGTAGAGTCTTGCGGCGTTGCATATGCATGTGAGTGATTGTGATTGTCCTGAATTTCGGGATGAAATTCCTTTTAAGGAGGGGAGAATGTAAGACCCGAGAAATTCCAATTTCTGGAAAAATGGCAAAATCATAATTTTGATTACAAAATGGTAATTTCGGTTAAAAATCATTATTTATAGATCTCGGATGATGAAGCGGATTGTCTTGGGTTGCAAGGATCGTCGCGAAATCTAGTTAACGCGAAAAAATTTGCATAATTTTCCGAGACGGTTGGAGTCGGCCGCGTTTTTCGAGGCATCGGCCGGATTGCCGTCAAAAGCGTTCCCGATCTGCTTGAAAGGCACATATAGCATGTACTCATGTACCATAAATTGGTATGAGTAGAGAAATGATGAGGACGGCCAGGGTAGTCATAGAGATATCAAATCTGGTAAAAGAGGGACATAATGGTCATTATTGGAATTTGATTTTAAGTCACTAGATCCTGAAATTGTCGATAATTAATGCGTCTCCTCCTTAAGACAGGGTGATCAGTTGTGATTGGGCGAAAGGGATCTTCTCTCTAGAATATCGGAAGATCCGACCGTCGGTGGTCTTCGGGACGAAGGAAGCGTTCTACAGCGGGCGGGCTCTGCGTGGACTCCACTGTGAGTTTTGACAAACTCCGAAGTGAGATTTTTCTCCCTACTTGGGTTTTATTCCTATTTTAAGTGTTTTGTCGATGTTGGAGTCGGTGAGGCCATTAGGGGGCGTTTGTTCGATCCCGAACCTTGGGACGAATTAATATAAAGAATTTTGAAACCAAATGGAGGCGACCGGTGACTTTGCTCCTGACTGAATGGTGTGAAATTTGTGTATTTTGGTGATAATCGTGTATGGATTGGAATTGAGGCCGGAAGTGGCCGTGAAATGCGGGTTCACTACGTGAATCATGAGTTATTTGAGTGTTGGAACAGTAAACCCTAGGGTTTTACTATTCCTAGGAATAGTGACCCGAAAATGTATTTTCGTGAAATTAGGTGTTGGTTAAGTAATTCGAATCGAATTGCTTGTGTTTGAACATTAGCCAAAGTGAGCTAATTTTGATGTTTGAAATGATAATTACATAACATGTTGTGTGATTTAATTTTTATGCGAGTATATTCATGTTTATATATTTGCATGTGATTAGGTATGGAATTGGCATACATGCATTCCATACGGCTGGAACATCCTAGGACTATAGGAGTTAGTGCATGGTATGAGTCACAGAGAAGGCGGTTCGGAGGGTAGTGCAAAATGTTAATCATCGGAGGAGTAGTCCACAAACTAAAAATATCAATCGTCGAACGGCCCAATTGATATTCATCGGAGGAGTAGTCCACAAACAATTAATATATCAATGCGTCGGAGGCGGCTGATTGATATATGTACATCGGAGGTTGTCCACTAATAAACAATAATTCTCATACAAAGCCCAGGCGAGTGTAGAGTCGTGAACTCGGGATGCGAGTTGGTCATGTAGACATTAGTAGGATCATGCATTTGCTTGAATGTGTGTTTACTTTGGAACATTGCACTTAGGTGGTGAGTAGCCCACTTGGGGCGATTCTCCTGCGAGCTTTAGCTCACCTGTCGATGGGACCCCCTTTTGGTACGGGGAGGCGTGCGAGAGGCGGCTCGTCTGGGGCGCGGATTAGAGCCAGGATTGTGGCTTTGGACTTGTGGGTGTATACATGTATTAGAATGTTAGAATTTTAATATGTGTTGTATAAGGAGGAGTGATTACCTCTTATAACTGTGGATATATAGTTGGATACATTATTGGTATGTATATTGAGTATTGTTATGGGGCAGTAAGTGGTTTTACTCATGTTGGAATCATGTTGAATTTGCTTGGGACGGGTTTCATGCGAGGTGATGTATTTCAGGTAGAGCTCCCATTACAAAGGAGACTCACTAATTTTCCCCGAAGTGGCGTGTCGGGTAACCCGACATCCACTTAACCATTCAGCGGGTTATTGGGTAGTCAATGGACCCCCAGGTTTGGGGCATCACACAAAATGGGGTTTTGCCATCTATGAGATTGATTTTAGCTGAAATCCTATTGATGTAGATTGATTTTAGCTTAAGTATCATATATTCTTTAGTCTTATTATTGTTACTTCTGATTTTAGGTGTGAGCTCTGGAGTGAGGAAAGGTTTACTTATTGTATATATATATATATATATATATATATATATATATATATATATATATATATATATATATATATGCTATATATATATATATATATATATATATATATATATATCTAGGTTCGGGTTGGGTCTAGTTACCCAAACCATTGGACTAAGCCTGATCCAAATTTAAATTAGGTTTGATAAATTGAACCTAAGCTCAACCCAAATCACAAAAAAGTGGTGTCCAAACATAGGGTTGGGTTAACCACGCAAGTGCGACCTAAATATTGCTTTCTGTAAATTCTAACTTGGAAATTATGTTATGGTGTAATAATTTAGTCCTATTTAAAAATAGTTTATAAAGAGTTGAGAACCAAGAGTAGGTTAACTAATTTAAAAATAATTCCTAATAGGTGTCACACTATTGGGAGACACATTTTCTTTCTAAAATGCTAATTTTGTCAATTGATTGAAAACCCCCACCAAAAAGATTTTGAACCTGAGATCATTAATGAAATTGGCACCCAAATTCCCAAAGCATCCCTTCATCATTTTAGAGTACTAATTTCTTTGTAAAAATGCCAAAAATACCCATCATTCTAGAAGCAGCGGTTGTTTGACCATAGTAGTGGAAGGAGAGATTATCGGCTTGTCATTTGGATTCCCGTCCCTAGCTGTTTAGGGTGATCGAGTTCGAAACATCCATCATCCTCTAAACTGTCATTGTATTCATGGATAGGGGTGCTAATGAGACGAGATAACTCGCGAGCTACTCGAACTCGACTCGGTCAAAACTCGGTCAAAACTCGACTAGAGTGAGCTCGACTCGAGCTCGGGTGACTCAGTGTTAGCGAGTCGTGAGCAACTACATCTTCGGCTTCAGCTCGCGAGAAACTCGAAAATATTTTGTATATAAAATTTTAAAAGTTTTCTTTTTAAATTTGATATCTTTATTTTAGGGGATGTCATAAATAATATATCTCTATTTTTTTATTCTTAAACAATCCTTACATTTTTATTATATATTTAGTTATAAATATATTTATTTTAAAATAATTAATTTTCTTTAAAGAAAAGATGTAAGAGAATAGGATATTATTCTATAAATTAGTATTAAAGTGATAAATATATATATATATATATATATATATATATATATATATATATATATATATATATATATATATATATATATATATATTCAATCTGTGAGATTATAAAATTGGACATATAATAATTAGAGGTGCTAATGAAAGCGAGACAAGCTGCGAGCTACTCGAATTTCGACTCCATTAAAAGCTCGACTCGAGCTCGAGCTCGACTCGAAATGTTAACGACTCGAGTAAGCTCGACTCGGCTGGTACCATTTCCTTTGAGATGTTAAACCTTGCCATTCGGCTCAGTTGAACTCGGGCTGGCTTCGCATCATTAGCACCCCTATTCATGGATCAATTGACAAAACGGGCATTTTAAGACAAAGATGTGCTTCTCATCGGAATTATTTTTTAAATGAATTACCTTACCTTTGGTTTCTATTATTTATAAACTCTTTTTTAAATAAATAAATTAATACACTATAATATAATTTTCCTTTCATAAGCAACTCGTGACATGGCCGAAACAATCCCTTTCTCTTGCAAGCAATAGTAAAAATAATATATTGGTATTCACCAGCTAGAGCTTATCGGATTATTTTGATTTGCAAAAGTTACAAACCCTTATAAAGCCTCAAAAATCATCTTAAGAAAAGAATTAAAAAATGAAAAATAATTATAAAGAGAAAGATTGGGACCCACCATTTACTGGCCTCGCTTCAAGTGTATGAAAATATAAGATCAACAGGTAAATGTAAATCAATTTTTTAAAAATCTAATCCCTTATTGAATTGAAAAATTTATCCCTTCATGTCTAAACGATAGTCGAATTACAGTTGAACCGATGATATTATAAATATATAATTTATTTTAAAATATAAAAATATATAATTTAATATTTACAATGTTATTCATTATTATTTTTATAATTGTATTAATATTTTAACTTTTATGAAACATAATGTATGCATAATATTTAAATATTAAAATTTATTGAAAATGAAATACATAACATTATATTTATATTTATATCTATATTCATGTTTATATTGAAAAGGAATATGTATATATTTTTTTTTGTAAGATTTTAAGCAAATGGAGTTTTACCCCCATCAAAGAGTTGAAACCAATTGTTCCACAAGTTACTATACTTCAAATGTGGTAGCCAGTCGATGGAAAATCAATTGTGAGATGTGAACCGTTCGATTCAATTACAATCGGCGATTCAACCAAATCGGGAAGATTCGCGTGGTTCTCAATAGGTCGATTATATTTGTAAACAATGGGTTTCAATAAAAACAAAAGCAAAGTTGTATCCCATGGAACAAAGACAAAGGTTTTTTGAGTTTATATATTAAACTCAAAACCAATTCATTCCACAAGTTACTATACTTGAATGTGGTAGTCGGTAGATGGAAAATCAGAATTGTGAGATGTGAGCCCAGTTCGATTCAATTACAATCGGCGATTCAACCAAAATGTCGGAAGATTCACGTGGTTCTCAATAGGTCGATTATGTTATGTGATGGGTTTTGATAAGCAACGAGTTGTGTCTGCACATGGAACAAAGACAAGGTTTTTTTTGAGTTTATATATTAAAACCCATTTATGGGCTTATACATGAATTGAGAAAATGGGAGGCCTCGCGTGCACAAGGAATGGGCCGAAAGCCCAAGTCCAGCAAATCGGTGGATTTGCGCCCCCTCCCCCCCCTCAAGTGTATAAATCGGGGACACATTCGGTTTTGCTCCGAATTAATTTAATTTGTAAAGCCTGAGTTTTGAACCTTTAAAATCAAATCGGTTTTGAAGTCATAAAATAGCAATAAATACCAAAAGGTTTTCTTTGAATCAAAGTAATAATGCTTAAATATAAAACAATCGTTTTGTATTTTGAATTCAAAGTCAGAATCCGTTTTGTGCACGTTATAATAGAATTATTTTATTAACTCCTATAGAATCTGTTTTGTGTTTGAATTCAAAACAGTTTCTGTTTGAATTCAAATATGCTATAATACCATTTAATTTTATTAAGTGCTACGATCAACTACTGTTGCCTATAAAATCAAATGGAGACTAGCTTTGAAAAACGATATTCTTCATCCTTTTCCTCTACACCGTGCCGGTTCTCCTCATTCTTTGTTCTGATCCAGACCTCGGTTCTCCTCCTTCTTGTGACACCCGAAACCCGGGGGTCCGTTGACCACCTTCAACTGCGGAGGCTTTGTGTGTCTCATATCATGAGACCCCATACATGAGTGAAATGACCCAATAGGGCCTATCATCCCATGCTAAATTATATGGTTACAAGACCATACATTTCTATAGATAGGTTATTACATCACTTCTAATATTACAAAACATATATTAAAACTAGTTCGTTCTAATATATACACAAAGCAGAATCAAGGCCCTGATCCAGGCCAGCTTCATAATCCAGGCCTCTAGGAGCGCGTGCACTGTGTCACATTGCCGAAGGGTCCACGACGGGGTGAGCTAATGCCCAGTAGAGATAAATCCTACAAGGGCTACTCCCCACCTAGGTGCACATGCAAATTATCATTTCATAGTCAAACCAACAACCAATCCGTGCATACATGTTGTATTATCATGGAAAAAAAACTACATGCATGTATGAGACGACACTCACATGCCCTGCGTGCCGGGTCAACCTCAGGCCCTACCCGATGCAAGTGCCAATGGGAAATCAATCTCTAGGAGTCGGTCAGGCTACCATCTACAACCACGTAGTCTGTGATATTTATATAATTGTTTCGTGTCTTTTGGGCAATAGAACTTTTAGTCTCACAGCGGGTCTCTTACCCTCCGACATTTTTCGGGCTTTCAGGTGGATCTGACTGTCTAACAGGTTTTGGGCTTTTCACGAGGGGTATCTATCCTACTTGCTCGCCCGACACATTTCATTTTCCATTTTGTTTAACCTTTGTGGAACTCAATTGGACTTAAGTCCCATTCCCAAGCCCACGATTCAACGCAACGCAGTGCCAAATCAGTACCATCACACACTCTCATGTAATGTGATGTTCACCTTACACCAATGCAATGC
This sequence comes from Tetrastigma voinierianum, assembly GCA_016808115.1. Classification (NCBI taxonomy): domain Eukaryota; kingdom Viridiplantae; phylum Streptophyta; class Magnoliopsida; order Vitales; family Vitaceae; genus Tetrastigma; species Tetrastigma voinierianum. Next base: position 15,614 of record JAEQBH010009128.1, read on the forward strand.
AATTTGTGCCCTTGCCTCAAACCCATGACCAATGTAGAAGACACTACATGGACATTCTACATTACTATGTGTGTGCTATGAGCACTCATGTCTAATGCACACAACATTTCATAAATTTAACATACATGCAGTCATGTTAATATTCCACATATTCAAATCGATTACATCATAAGCATGCACTACATTTTTCTATCATTATTCCAGTTCATTCATGTCAACACATCATTCAAGCATGTATTAAAATGAATTCCCGACCATTGCCAGGCAAAGTAATGCCGCAAGTCATATTCTGGCGAGGACATAGTATGTCAGTCCTCCTGACCCGATGCATATAATTATTTCCATCTTTATCACACATATATCACATAATTTCACATTTTCGATTATGTCATTGAATTTATGGCAATAACACATTAGTCATTCCCGACCGCCATCCTGGGTCATGCTTGGCGCAGAAGCAATCTAGTCTTGAATCCGAGAAAAATCAGTTTGTAAATACCACACAAAACATCAACACACATTCACCTTTCGGGCCATATGCAGTCCCAAGCATTTTGGTTACAAACCGGTTCCGAAAACAGAAGTTCCGAAAACCAGAACGGACCATTCCTCAACTGTCCATGACCCAGCCCAATGTTCAGCCTACATTTTGGATGAGAACTTTATTTTATTAAATTCTAGACTCAACGAGCTTTCCGTAGAGTCAAAGAACGCGCGAATCGGAGTTCGGACGAAAAAGTTATGGCCATCTAAAGTTGACGCGGCCGATTCACAAGGGTGTGCGGAAATTTGGGCACACCCGTTTCCATTACGCTTTCCGGGATTTGCCATCCCGAACACGGTGTTCGGTCTCGGGCGGTCGAAACCCGTAAAGCGGTGCTTTGACCATCACACAATCCTGAAACAAACCACACAATATCTAAATTCGCCGGAAAACCCGGACGAGAAACCGTAGGCATTACGGCCCCTAAGTGGCGTAAAATAACAGTGGGAGGAAACCTACCTCTTGTAGCGCGATTAAGGTTCTTTGTCGTCAGAATTTTGCTTTCGGCTATGTGCTCTTTCCTTTTATCTTTCTTTTCCTCTCTTCCTCCCCTTTCTTCTTATCTTTTCTTCCTCCCTTTCTCTTCTCCTTTCCTCCCTTTCTCTTCTCCTTTCCTCCTTCCTCTTTCCCTTCCTCCTCCTTCTCATAACATGCTCCACGATTTGCTTCTTGCGCCCCTCTTGGTTGTGAGCAGCCCATTTGAACCCTTATAGGCATGGCAAGAGCCATACGTGTTGTATGGCTTTGCCATGCATTTGTGACACATGACGCCGTGTGAATGCACTCATGCTTGCCATGTGTCACCACATGGTTCGCCATGTGTCATCCACATGTTTCGTCATGTGGCGGAACACTGGTTTCCTCAATCATTGAAATTTAGGCTATATCAAATTCAACGAAATTCGACTGGGTAGCTAATTTTCACGAGACGATTCCAACGGTGCAATCCATTTTGTCATCCGAGATCTAGAAAAATCCCAACTTTTCTCCAGACTATTTCGGTAAATTACCATTTTGCCCCCTTTTTTCTGAAAAATTTAAATTTAAAATTTTCACGGGTTTTACACTCTCCTCCCCTTAAAAGAATTTCGTCTCGAAATTCACACACACATACACACAATCAAACACATGCATATGCGATAGTCATTTAAAACATTAATGACTAGAAAGTGCACCTTCCCCGTCGAACAAGAAGGGATAGTTGGCGCGCATGGTGTCCTCGCGCTCCCATGTCGCCTCCTCGACTCCTCGGTGTTGCCACAACACCTTTACAAGCCTCACGGTCTTGCCACGCAAAACTTGCTCTCGGCTATCCATGATACGCACTGGTCCCTCCTCGAAGGTCTCATCCACATCAACAACAAGTTCTCCCCAATCCACTATATGAGTTGGATGCAGGTGTGCCAGAAAGCGTAGAGACGTGAAGCACCTCATGAACGCTCGACAAACTCGGCAGCAACGCTAACCGATACACAACTGCGCCCACCCTCTCGAGTACCTCGAAGGGTCCAGTAATACCTCGGTGGCCAGTGCCCTCATTCTTAGAATCGATCCACTCCTCTCTTAGGCATCACCTTCAAAGGAACGCATGATCGCCCGCCTTGAACTCTAGGGTGGGTAAATCGTACATCAACGTAACTCTTAGGCTGCGGGCGTGGGAGGCAGCTTAGGATCATACCCACCTTGTCAGGGTGTCTCTAATCAAATTTGGACGGTGATGGAGCTCTCTCACCTCTGTCCAGCATATCGGTGTCGACATTACCTCAGTGAGAGCCTCATAGGGCGCCATCGAATACTAGCGATAGCTGTTATTATGGTGAACTCTACCAGGGCAAGTGCTCCTCCCAGCCACCCTTGAGATCTAAGAAGCATGCTTGCAGCATGTCCTCTAAAATCTGAATAGTCTGCTCTGATTGACCATCAGGTGCGGGGATGGCTTGGTACTCATCGGCTGTGTCCCTATGCCCTTAAGGAAACTCTTCAGAACTTGGCAAAAATGTAGAGGATCCACTATCGTCTTATGGGCCGGAACTCCATGCGGCCGTGCTATCTCCACATTATATACAACTGCGAATTCCTCAGTGTGAAGGTCATCCGCACGGTCGGAAAATGTGCCGACTTGGTGAGTCGGTCCATTATCACCCACATCGCATCATGCTTCGCGTTAATAAAGTGGTAGAGTAGTCCACGAAGTCCATCGTGATGTGCTCCCCACTTCCTCCACTATCTTGATAATTTGGAGTAGCCTGTGACCTCTGGTGCTTTCGGCCTTAACCTGCTAGCACGTGAGACACCGTCGGACAAAATCCCCGACATGCCTCTTCATCCCGCTCCAGTAATACTGGCGACGAAGGTCATGATACATCTTCGTCTTACTGGATACACGGCCAATCGGGGCGATGGAACTCCACGAGGATCCTCCCACTCGAATCCGTCGGCGGGGACCTGACTTTCGTCCCCTATGCAAGAGAACTACCATGTGTGGATGACCCGGCCCAGCCGTCCATTGTGCGACTATACTCGACCCCTGATGGATACTAGTTCTGCGTCTTGCACATGGGACTCTATCACTTTGCTCAGTAGAGACAACGTACCCATCATACTTCCCAGGTACCCAGGCTTGCTCATGTCTGCCGGTGAAGCGCCCCCTTGTCTCGAAAACATCCGCCACTCTGGGAAGCTATACTAGCCGGTACTCCCTGTGACTTTATTTAAAGCGCATCAACCATTTGCCTTATCGGGATGGTAATGCAAAGTGAAGTCGTAATCTTCCGAAAACTCCATCCACTACGGCGCCTCGTATTTGAGGTCATTTGCGTGAAGATGTATTTCGGACTTTTGTGGTTTGAAAACACTTCGAACTGCTTACCATATAAGTAGTGGGGCCAAATCTTCGAGGCGAAGACTACGGCAGCCAACTCCATGTCATGCGTGGGGTAATTCTGCTCGTGATTCTTCAACTGCCGAGAACCATAAGCCACAACCTTCCCGGACTGCATCAGAACATAAGGACAGTGTTATACACACCTCAGTCCTCGATTATGGTTCTTAGATCATTGCATCTTCAGTTATTGTTTACAGGTACAGTTACTTGTAACACTTCAACAGCGCTCCACACCACAACTTTGTTCTTTGCACTCCACCACGGCGACTCTCTTGTTCATCTGACTTCTTTCTCTATTGATCATCTTTCTTCAGCACTCACCATCATCACTCCTTTGCATCACCCGTCTACATCATTTTTATATGTTATTGCTGGATTGATATTTAGTTAACAATTAATAGTCCGGGTTGATTTATGAATCAAACGGAAAACTAGCCTTTTGAAACAATGATTTAAATTATTTCTCATACCCATCCTATTTAACTTTTATTTTTATTATATTATATTTTTATAATTTATTTATTATTTTTTTGAAAGAATAATTTATTATTATTAGTATTATATATTAAAATATAAAATAAGATAAAATTATTTTAACATTATTTTTTAACAAGACGGACAAAACAATACCTGAATCACTTTACCTTACCAAAAATCTTATTACAATAATCAGGTCAAAGACCTGAATAGAGTATTCCTATACCTGTCCCATTAAGGACAAGGGCCAAAATTCGCAAAAACCCTATGATCGAATTTGTTTTCGTCTTTTCCCCTAAAATTCCCTTTTACTTTTAACTCTTGGAAGAAATCAGAAATGCCCAACCAAATATTACAATTTTTTTTACATATAAAGTATTCCTCTGAATTAAAATTATATTTTAAAAAGAAAGTGTTTCTCATTACCTTTAATACCAATCAAATCCTCTACGAAATCACAACATGTAGAGGGAATCACCCGCATTAAATATTGTCCTTTTTCTTGCCGTCCATTAGTATACAATAGTGAAGTATTAAGTGACGATCCACATTCACCATTAATATATAGCGGATTCTCTCTACTCCATGTAAAGTCAAATTCATTCGATTACCATACAGTAAAGTAAATGAGTGACAATTAATCACTATTAGGCATACAGCAGTCATAAATGGGGAGCCAAAGTAGTTTTGGCTGCTTCAACAAAAACAAGCTCCGGCAATGGGGCTATTTTATCAACCAAAATTGGCTTGTGTGAAACGATATCGATTATATTTGAATGAAAATGGCTGAAACTGTTCCACGAAATAATCTGAACAATCACAAAAGAAGCCAAAATAACCTCAAGATTTAAAATAGAAAAATAACCGTTGGTGGGCTCGGATGACCGTTGAGTTCAAAATTTTCTCAATACAAGCGGACCTCACAAAAAGCAGTAAAAAACGAAGCGAAAAATAGCAACAAAATACCCAGATTGTTGTAGACCCCAAACCGGTTTACATCAAGAAAAAAAACGAGGTTTGATTTGAAAAAAAAAAGAGCAAGATAAAGCCGGTCCCGAAGAACACCAGCGGATTTCCGAAAGAAATCGATGTTTTCAGTTTGAAGAAATTAAACCCGGTTGAAGAGTTACTTGGAAGCTCGAAGATCCTCGCGGGTGTTGAAGCTTCTTGACCGGCACCAAAAAGGGCGTCTCCCATGTATGAATCTGTCCTCTTCTTCTTCCTCCCCTCCCCTCTGTTTCTCTGCAATTTTTTTTTTTTTTGTTCGTCCCCCGGCCGAACAAGGGACACTTGTTTTTATTGTTTGATCTGAGGGACAAAACGGCGCCGTTTACGTCGGGCAAGAAGGGCCATGACGTCGTTTTTTTGCCTAGATCAAAGCGACGTCGTTTTGAACATCCAGAGATCAAAACGGCGTCGTTTAATATTGGCCCGAAGCGGCGCCCGTTTACCCAAGTTAATCTTGAGAAAGCAGTGTCGTTTTGGCCTGATGGCAGTTTTATATTTTAAACCCTCAAGCCAATTTTTCATATTTCTACCCTATAAATAATTTTACCAAACTTTTCTTAGCAACTTTTAATTTTTTTCCAATTGATAAAATTATAAATAAAATCATAATAATGCATAAAATATAAATAATTCATTCAAACTTTTCTTAGCAACTTTTATTTTTTTCAATTGATAAAATTATAAATAAAATCATAGTAATAAAAACAAATATATAAATCATATTTTATGAACAATATAAAATATAAATATATATCTCTTCATTAAATTTTTATTATTATTTAAATAATGTTAAATATAAATATAGATTATTATTTAAATAATGTTAAATAATAAATATTAAATAAATCATATTTATATTTATAAAATATAAATATATAAAAAGATTTTAATTGTATCTTTTATATTTATTTTAAATTTTAATTAAATATTTTATTTATCTTTTTAAATCAATTTTTATAATTGTATGATGATATAAATGAATGAATGGTACATGATGTAATTATTAAAGAAGAAATAGTAAAGTGGAATAGATTTAGGATAGATAGAATTTTAGATCTTCGCTATTTGAGTTAGCAGTCAAAATTAGCCAAAATCTTAAAAGTAACTTTTAGAGCTAAAATTTTGGCTTTGGATCTTGTAAAAATTGGATATTCTTTGGAGATGGTCTAACATAGCGGATTTTCTCTCTTTCCATGCAATAAAGTCAAATTAATGCTCATCCAAGAAGTCATCATTCATATTCTAAAATTCCCAGAAGATATTCTTTTTGAGGCATTTTTGTGAAAAAATCATTCACCAAATATATATATGTATAAAATTTTGAGGAATTGGTTTGAAGGGGATAAAAATTAAATTTATTTACAAAATTACCCCTTATTTTTATAACCTTAAAAAATCCTCATTTTATACAAAATTACCCCTTAATTTTTTAAAACCCAAAAAATATTACAAATTTAACCATTTTTTATACATATCAGACTTAATAATCGATAAGTTTAACATTTGAACAAACTTGAAGGTGTAGTTCGGTTTTAACATAACATATATATTGGATTTAACCATGATTAAGTTATATTTGAACAAACTTGAAAATGGTTGAATTTAGATTTATAACAGATGCAATAACTATTTAGTTTGGATTAAACCATCGTTAAGTTATATTTGAATAAACTTGAAAGGGGTTAAGTTCAAGTTTGTAAGATGGTTAAAGGAGTAAATTTATCAAAATGATATAAAAATATTCTTTCTTCTTAGGTTTTAAGAAAAGGGGTTAGATTTGTAATTTCTTTTACTTTTTGTCCCTTTTAAAGTGTTACCCTATAATTTTTTACCAATAAAATCATTTTTGTGAAAAAGGGAAGGATTGATTGTGGTTTTCGGTCTCTAAAGATGCTTCCAATATATATATATATATATATATATATGAATGAGGAAAAGCATATTTGGAATATTTAAAGGTCATATTGCTACTTAAGTGTCAACTTCTAATCAAATTTTCAAAATGAATTCTCATTTGATAATGGCCTTAGAAATGGAATTGCAGGGTGTATCAAAAATCATTTTCCATCATAAACATGGCAAGAAGGGCTGGCTAGTTGATGATTGATTTGTATAGATATTTTGCAGGAGGAGTAAGCTTTTTGCAGCTATATTGGAACTATCTCAAGGAAAAGGATAAGACCTACTCTGTTTTTTTCTCTTTTCTTTAATTGTAATGGTGGGGTGGCAAAAAGATAAAGATTGCTCTGGCTTTTCATTTTTTTTTGAAAATGGAGTGGCATGCAATTGTGTTTGGCAGGTGGAAATGTTGTTTTAAGAATAAAGGAGGAATTAAGCTAGTTCTCAGCTATAAGATGCTCTTTGTGATGGGATAAAATTTACCAAGAACGACAACATGTTTTAATCCCCTATATTGAGAACCTAATAAAAGATCATTCAAGTAGAACAATACCATCAAACAACAAATATAGAATATCAATGATTTTACCATGGAAAACCTCTCCACAGTGAGGAGATTCTCAGGCCACTTAAAATTCTCCAGTTATATGAGTAAAAACAATTAAAGGTGTGTGATTGTGTCAAGAGCCTTGTGAAGAGTTTGTTTGTTTAGTTTCATTCTTTAATTTAGGATTATGTTTGGCTTCCATTTATGTAAAGTTTTCATATTATTATTCCATTTGGGCATTAGTCTCTTTCGATGTTGTCCTAAAGCTCTAATACGATGTGATGCAAAGCGTAACCTTTCAACATCGAAGGGCTATTCTATTTTCTAACTCGCATTTCATTATTTTAGTAAGTGAACAAAGTACATCATGGACTTAATTACATTACATTGTCATGTTTTTTATATCTATTCACTTTGCATTAAATCATTCAAGTAGCTCTAGTCCACCTTCTTCAACTACAATAGTCTCTTCTAGCTCTGCCTTCTTAGCAATATTCGAGAAAGTTTCTTCAAGAGTTGCAAGCCCCCGTTGGATATTTGCTATACTAAAACGCGACTGCAACCTAATCAGGGTCCCAATGAAACAAAGTCTACCCTTTGCCACGAATCCAATATGATCACTCAATGTGTTTGCTTCTTCTATTGAGTGTGTTCTTAAGACAAGCGCACGTCCTTTTTTTGCTTCCTCTATTGTTTCCCACACACGTCACCTTATTATCGGATCCAAACCAGTTGTCTACAAATCAAAAGGGAATTTCATAAGAAACAAATACATTAAATTAAGAAACTTGCAAAAAGGAGAAGTTTTTATTTTACACAGTTCATCAAAATGACCAACTTTGGATCACCAATTAGTGCTATGACAACACTAAGACAACATTTCATTTCTCCAATGTAACTTCCCGTTCTTATTTTTGCTGCTTGGGTGAGTGTCACAACAACTAATGATTTATGAGCAACCTTCACAGAAATAGAACCATTCGATCTAGGAAATAAGAATACATGAAAGATCTTCTATTGACATGAGTTCATCAAGGGTAAAGCAAACACACACACACACACACACACACACACACACACATATATATATATATATTGGTGTAAAAACTTGTAATTGGACAAACACCTAGTCTTCCAGTAATGAAATAGGGGGAAGACTTTTAATATCGAAGAATAGCTCTAGATGAACTTGACCAGACAAATCATCCAGAGAATATCTGACCATGAAAAAACAATGAAGTTTGGTCTTCTTGAAAACTAGATTTATTTGAATAAAGATGAAATTGAAGGAAAAAAAAAAAATTTCTATAAAGCTTCAAATTGAATCCCCATATATAAAGCTATCGACACAACAATTTATGATTTAGCTCAAGTAAATTCCTTTAAATTCATGGAAGAAAATTTATATCAATGAACTTGAACATTACCATCACCCCCGGTGATAAGGGTAATCACAATAAAGCAATCAATTACAATAATTTTTCTATATCCATTGGGTCCAACAGACAAAATAATTTATTCTTTCAAAAGTTCACCCATAATCCCTTTGCAAACATGTGGTGGTTAAAAGTTACAACATTGACACATGCAAAACAAATTAAAATATAAAACTAGTGAATGGTGAGAAATAGTAATACTGAATACCCAGGTAAAATAAGGTCAATACCTTAATAGCACGGTAAGGTGAAGTCTTTTTGCATTTACAGCAACATATTTGTTCCTGAGTTAGGTTTTGTAAGACCGCATGTCTAAACTGCAATATTTGGATCCAATTTGGATCCACTAGACCTTCTCTTCTTTGTTCCTTTATTATGTTTTCCTCTTCAAGGACATCATCATCATCCGAGATGACGTCCTCCATAAATGGAACAAGGCCTTAGCAACCAAAAAGGCCAAACTCTAAATGAAGAAACATAAAGATAGATCAAAGTCATATATATCAGCCAACAGAAAACTCATAGGCACCATATTAAAATTTTAAAATTAATTGCAGCGAACTTGATTCTACCTCTTCCTGTCCAATACGGCTTCAATAAGTAGAATACATATTTTTCAACACGAATGTAGTTGGGGGTCACATTTGCGAAGGATATTTCCAAAAGAAACCACTAACAAATGTAGCCCTTAACCATATATAAGTATCATGCTGTTACAAAGTGAAAAGAGTAACCTAATTAATTATTACCTTCTTGATTACAAACAAAAGTGAAGATGGGACGACGAAAGAAAATATAATATGATTATAGAAGATGTCAGCGTAACCTGCGCAAATGATAAATTAAGAAGTTGGATGAAAAAATATTTAGTAAGTTAAAAGTACAATAACGAGACAAATAAGACTGAGTTTTAACACTCATAGTCAAACTTTAAAATGTATATGTTGTAATTAGGATTAACTAAACAAGACAAAAAATAAAAGAGGCCCTGATCAAAATAATGTTAATATAACAAGAAGTACCTTTTTCCGACTCCTCCCATACCATTGCACTCTCCACTTGAAATAAATTTAAAAAGGTCAAAAAGGAAAAATAAACAATCACTTAATAATCCTATTTTTAAAATAAGAAACTTAGAAATAAAGATCACTTGAATCCTATTTAACAAGTAATTTAGGAATAGTTTTTTGGTTTTAAAAATAGAAAACTATTTTTAATATATATATATATATATATATATGACATTAGTTGATTCTTGCTATCTAAAAATCCAGTTTTTTTACTCCAAAATAAATAAATAAATATTTTTTGAAAATTCATGAGAAAGTTAGGAATAGGGTTATCAAAATAAATAAATATTTTTACCTTCCGGCCTTCACGTAGATAATGGTCCGGCGAGTTCTTAATCGTCTTGTAAGTGTCGCTTCCATCTTGAGAAACGATTATATCGGCCTGTATTGTGGAAACCGGCATTTGCAGTAAGGATCTCTCCCTCCGAGACAGCCATTTCGGAAACCCTGTACCATCCTGAATCGCCGAAATATCGGAGTTCTCCTCCATGAGCCTCCTCCTCCTCCTCTGGTTCTGGATCGGCACTCCGGCGAGACAGTTGCTCACCAACTCTGATAGGTCATCCCGGAGCTTCTCCACCATCTGTACACGTGTCCTGGTTCGTCATCGCAGCGCTGAGCCAGGTGAGGACATCCCCTCCGGCGACGGAGTTGAGTGATTTAGGCTGTTCCACGACGTGGGGAAGGTCGCGATCCTATGTCACATTACAGGGTGAGGAAGAGGAAAAGGAAGAAAACGAAAAGATGCTGCAACTTGAGAGTGAGAGGAAGAGGAAGAAGAGACGCTGCAGCAGGAGAGTTGAGGAAGAAAGATGAGGCTGTGCGGAAGAATATGAGATGGAGGCACTATTAAAGGAGAGAAGAGGCTACTACCTACTAGGCACTGCACTGTTCAGGAAAGGAATAAAAAGAGGCTCTTTAACGGAGTTAGATATAAGTAGTTCATTTAAAAAAAAATTAGTGAGTGAATACGGTTTTAAAAAATAAAAAAATTAGTTTTGTGAATATTTTGTAAATAAGTTTATATGTACATTTAAAAAAAAATGAATTATTTTGGCTTTAAATTCCTATTGAATATAAAAAGTGGCGTGATTTCCTTTCTTTCTTTCGGATGTTTTTTTTCAATGTCTATGGTTTAGTGCAGTAGGTCATTCATGTTCATGCGATCAAGAACTTGCATAGATAGACAAATTAGTGTTAAAAGCGTCGTTGGCGTGAAGTCTTATGGATGGCTAACATTTGTTTATAAATGCGTACTCATGACAACAAGGACATGAATAAACTATAACATTAAAATGAGGTACTTATGGGTCTCAAAAAAAAAACTTAGGGACAAAATTGGATATATGACTATAAGTAAGGGGAATTTATGCCCCTTATTCGAAGTTTAATATCAAAATAATTCATATTTAATAAAAAAATTACATGTAAACTTATTTTCAAAATAATTATCAAACTAGTCTTGCACATATTTTGAAAATCACATCCACCAAATACAGTTTTAAAATTAACTTTAAAACTGTATTTAACAACAGTTATTTTGAAAAATTAACATTAAAACGTAGATGCGAATGTGGTACAAATTAACCTTCAAATTTTGATAAATATTAGTTTTGATGTTAATTTTTTAGAGCAATGTTAGTAAATACGGTTTTCAAAACATGCGGGGGGACTAGTGGGCTGATTGTTTTGAAAAGAAGTTTACCTTTGTAATTTAAAAAAAAAAATGAATTATTTTTATATTAAACTCTCTTCTATAATCCTTTCCACAAAAAAAAAAAAAAAAACTCATTAAACTAGTCTTTTATGTTTTGACAACTGCATTTAATACTATAATTTTGAAAATTAACCTTATATCCGCATTTATCAATTATGGTCTTAAGATTAATTTTAAAAACCATCATTGGTGAATGCGATTTTAATATTGATATTCAAAAGCTCAATTGATGAATATGGTTTTCAAAAGACAAAAAAAGTACATCCAAAAAAACAGAGTCAAAATTATAATTATAAATAATGAAGCATCATTCAAACTAATAGCTAGTTTCAAAATTATATAATTGAGGCTATATGATGATATTCTTATTATGATGTATCACTTATGGCTTTTATAATATTGTGGGCTGTATTTTTGGTATTATGCGTTTCAGCAAAGGTGAGACTCGTTTTTATTTAAAAAAACCATTTTTAGAAAACGGTTTGGAGTCGCCACTTATTTTTATTTTATTTTAAAAGGGAAAACAAAATAAGAAAGAAAAACCCTAAATGTGACTCATGATAAGAAAATGCAGGTCTGGAAAAACCGAGTCTAGGTCCGAATGTCAGGTTACTTATCGGGAATGTACGATGGAAGCGTAGCACCCCTCTAAGCCCACAAAGTCGGTCTCTCTTAAATGGCCCAAAAGAAAATATGGCTTTTGATTAATCATTAATGAATCAGAAGATAAACAATAACAATCCTGAAAGCATGCGAAGACATATATAAATAAATAGTAAACCAGAGTGAATGAGAAAAATGTGAACTGGATGGCGTGTTAAGAGCGTATCGATTGGGAAACAATGTTAGTCTGATAACAAAATACAAACTATTCACATTCAATTAGAAATTGGTTATAAATCATATGTTAAATTATTTATTAAAATGTGGAATGTCGAAACACCCAAAACCTAGGTATATGTTACACAAATTAACTCTGAGATTTCATTTTATTGGAATTGTAGGAGTGCTTAGTGTGTTTGAGATTTTGAAGACGGTTCAGAGTGAGGATTTTGAAAATTGGAAGTTTGAAGTTGAAATTTGAAATTTGAGATTTTTTTGGGACTTGAAATTTAGAAATTATGAATTTTCAAAATTTAAGAATAGAACAACTGAATCTTGAAATTGAGATTTTGAAATTTGAAATTGATCGCTTGAATTTTGAAATTATGAATTTTGTAAATTTGAAATTATAAACTTTAAAATTGGAAATTGAAAATTGTGGAACTTGAATTTTGAAATTATGACACTTGATTTTTGAAATTAGAGATTATGATTTTGAAATTGAAGCATTGGAAAATTTGAAATTGAGATTTGGAGGGAGGCTTGAATTTTAAAATTGAAAATTTAATTTTAAAAATGAGAAATTTAGATTTGAATTTTAAATTTGGACATAAAATTGAGAAATGAAAATTTAGAACATGATTTTTTTTTTTTTTTTTAAATTTGGGGATTTTATTAAATTAAGGGTGGAGTGATAGTTCGTATGTTAGGAAAAATAAATTGAATATAAAATAAAAATAAAAATATAAACAACCAATTTAATTAAATAAACAAAAAGCAATATACTTACAAGGAAAATAAAATAATAAGACTATAAATTAAATGACTAATATATATACAAGACAATTAAAAATAAATAAAAAAAATTGCTATATAAAGAAGAATAAAAGAAAGTCGAAAAAAATGCACGGTAGACGGTGCTTTCACCAGGACGAGCCTTCTGTTGAAATGCCTCAAAAGTCGAGATTGTCTTAAAATTGCCCACGAGCCAAGATTTTCTGAAACATAGTATTTTAAGGCTTTGAGGCAAACTTAGGACCTCAGCTCAATGTGGGAGAGACCCAATAGCTCCTGGAAAATAGATTTAAGGAACTAATAGAGTTTTTTTTTTTTTTTTTTAAGTGTAAGTTTCGTCCTTGTTGATACTCAAAAAAAAAAAAAAATTAATCGAGGGCTATTAGGGTTTTTGGCCTTTTTTTGGTGAAGCAACCTTATGATTCACTTTTTAGATTTTAAAATCGAGGAGATGACCCGCTTTATAGGGAAAAGGAGGAATCTCTCTCCGTAATTTCCGATATGAGATTAACCATGAGAAAAAAAAAATGCGTAAAGCGCCAAAAATGTGGGGTCGCGCGCCTATAAACTGTAAATTTTGTGTAAGTTATCCATGAAAAGGAAAAATTATAGTCTCAAATTTAGGGTCCATAAATATATTAATTATTATTGATTTGATTTTTTTATTGTTGATAGAATATATTTTATATATTTAAATTATTTTTATAAAAATAAATGTCCATTACAGTGATGATAAATAAACGTTATATCAAGATGACATAAGCACGAACCAAAACGATCACAAACACGCTTCATAAAACTACCTGTGATGGGGCACGTGGTGGGTCAGGGTAAGCCTTCCTTCAAAGTAATCTTTTTTGTACCTATAGCTTTTTCTTCTTTTGGTAACCTTCACTTTCATCGTCATTAGTATTCTCTTCTTTTTTCTTACTTATTGAAGATGGTGACAACTGACAACAACACTCATTTATTCCCTCCCGTTTTCTTTTTTTTTTTCATATTTTGTCGAAAACAACCATAATTATTCATCCACAAGTAAAGTTTTTCAACCTAACGAATCTTCCCCAGTCTAATATATACCTTTCTTTCATCTCATTTGCTAAATCAAAATAAAAATGATGATTTTACTTTACTATTGAAAAGAGAGACAACTGACAACTCCATATATGACTTTGAATCATGATTCAGATTATGGATTATGATTCCCAATTCTTACATGTGGCTGTCTTGTTTCTAGTGAGGTAGTGTGGTACTAGGGAAAGAATATGTAAATCTTTTTAGAGAAATGTGTTTCAATTTATCAATTTGATGATTATTGTATATAAGGTATAAATAATTGATTTATTTGCCTGTTTATTAAAAAAAAATTTATGAATCGGTTAAAAAGTATTCATATGATATGTTTATATTTATTAGTTATAATAGTATATTTATTAGTTATAAGATATATGTAATATATATAAATATTCTTGACTTAAATAGTAAGTCCAATTTAACTTCTGAATTTTTTTTGATTCATAAGTATCTTCGATATTTAGTATCACATCTCATTCATATATTTATCGTTATGAACTTATACAAATAAACAAATAACCTTTTAAATGCCGCTAATATGAAATGTCACGTGAATAACTTTTATTTGTCTATCCATAAGAATTAATATTTTAAAATAACGACTAATATTTTAAGTAATATTAATTATATATATATATATATATATATAAAGAGCATATATATATATATATATATATATATATATATATATATATATATATATATATATATATATAAATCAATATATTGGGACTTATTTTTAAATGATAATTATTTATTTTGTTTCAACAAAAATGATTTAATTGAAAAATTTAAATGACATTTTTATTTTATTAAAAGATAATTTGTCACACTTTTATTATTTTTAAAAACCTATTTTTTAGGTACACTAAAACCGAATATAGAAAGCAGGTGAATGAGAGTCGGACACAGGCACATGACTAGTTCCCTTTTCTCTCATTTCTCTTTATCTACTTTCATACTATTTTCATTCATAGTTTGTAGGCTTGTCAACTAAGCATTTCTACTGGCTTGATGCTTTCCTTGTGTGTAAATCAATGTACAAATTTGAAGCCAAACTATTTTATAAGCTGTGTACAATCAGATGCATGATCGCGAAGGAAAAATAAAAAATACAATCATCTGTGCATAACCACCCAAAGTCCGAATAATGGCAAATGCACTTTGAGTCTTTTATTGCTTTCATACTATTTTCATTAGTAGTTTTTATGCTTGCCAACTAAGCATTTCCACTATACTCCTCATCTTTTCCCCTTCTGTTTATGTTCAAGTTAATGTAGAAATTTGAGATTAATATCAAAATAATTAATTTTTGTAAAAAAAAAATCGCATATAAAATTCTTTTTAAAATAATTATTAAACTAGTCTTTTATGTTTTGAAAACCACATTCAATACTATAGTTTTAAAAATTAGCCTTATAATTGTATTCATCAATTATGGTCTTAAGGTTAATTTAAAAACCATCATCGATAAATACCATTTTGATAGAGTTTTGAGAAAAATAAGTACCTTGAGCGGCTCATAGAGGCGAAAGAGGCCCGACCAATATGACTTACCAGTCCCTGTGTGTGGGCGTGAACATCAGAGGATGATGCAGGGTGTAGGAAGCAAAACCAACAATGGCCCAGATGCATTTAATATGGAAGGAAATAGAATAATCTCTATAATACGTCTTATCCTTCAAATCATTAAATCTACGTAAGTGAGGAAAGAAAGATAATTCGATATAGCAGAACAAATAAATGCCCGGATCAAATGGATCCCCGATAAGGAAGGAAGATTATCCTGAATATTTACTTTCTTTACATATCCTTTCTAGAATCAATGCGATAAAATGAGTAATGCTAAATTAAATGAGAAAAATCCCATTCCGCAATCCAATGAAAACATATACTATAAATACAAGAACGCCCATCGGTGAAATGTATCGCAACATCATAACACATTCGCCCTTTAGGCAATCCATCTTTCTGGGAAAGAGGCCCGACCCAGCGTCGGGCGGCCACGGGCGAAGAGCGCCCGGCCGCTAGCCGCTTGTTTTTGTAGAGGAGTGCCACGTCAGGAGCACAACGACGGCTTCATGACGATCTACTTCCAACCCCGACGTCGGGAGCCTATAGACCAACGCGTGATCCGAGTCGACCCTAACAAGCACTCTGCTTATTTCATTGAGTTCAGGTTAGAAAGCGTCGTGATGATTATCCCAAATAATTGCTCTTTTTGTATCCTTTCTGAATCAATACTCATAAAGGCAAGTAATACATACAATGGGAAATAATCTTATTCACCATCCAGTGGGAAAACATATCTTTATAAATCTGAGGCCAGTCCCAGTGATGAAGATGCAGCGACAATCTGTGACACATTGTGCTGAGCGATCCATCTTTTGGAAAAGAAGGCGGCTTAGGCATCGGAGCGGCCACGAGCGAAGCCCACAGTAGGCCCCACAGCTTCGCTTTGTTTTGTAGAGTGCGCGTCGGGCGCAACGAGACGTGCTGCGGGCGATCCTACTTCAACCAGCGTCCCGGGGCTTGCGGGGCCAAGTTGTGTGATCAAGGTCGGCCAGCGACCTAGCTGGCCCAGTTAGATTGAAAAAGGCATCATCAATTTTAATATTGATTTTCAAAAGCTCAATTGATGAATGTGGTTCTTGAAACATAAAAAAAAAAATTATTGATTTAAACTAATAATATATCTATAAAAATATAGAGTTAATATTATAACCATAAAAAATAAAATCTAGGTTAATAATATAATAAATTGAATTAAAATTTATATATTTGATATTACTAATTAATGATTATCATTCCGAGTCGCTCTCAGCTCTTATATAAATAAATGTCGTAGGACCACGACAAATAAATGTTACACTGACATAAGCAACGTTCAATCAAAACGATGACAATTATATGTCATAAAGCTACCCGTGATAAGGCATGTGGAGTCAGAGTAAAGCCCTCCTTTAAGTAATCTTTTTCGTACCTATAGCTTCTTTTTCTTCTTTTGGTAACCTTCACTTTCATTGTCATTAGTATTATCTTTCTTTTTTTCTTTTTTTTTTATCATATTTTGTCAAAAACAACCATAATAATTCATCCACAAGTTAAAAAAGTTTTCCAACTTCTGTAAATTTTCCCACCTTTTCTTTCATCTCATTTTACAAATAAAAATAAAAATGATTATTTTACTTACTTATTGAAAAGAGTATGACAACTGACAACTCCATTAATGACATGAATCATGATTATGATTATGATTCCCCACCTCTACTCACTTTCACTCTCAATGGCTGTCTGGTTTTAGTGTGAGGGTAGTATGGTACTAGTGGGAAAAAAATGCTATTTAATTTTTTTTTTTTTGTAGAGAAATATAGCCTTCAATTTATCAATTTGATGATTAGTGTAAATAATTTGATTTAATTGGTTCATGTTATCACAAAAGAAAAATTATCAATCAGGTTAAAAAGTATTCGTTTATTTATCATAATAATATATTTATTAGTTATGATAGTACACTCATTAGTTATAAAATATATATATTATCATTAACTAATCAATGTATAAGAAAAATATGCATAAATGTATTTGACTTAAAATCATAGATCTAATTTAGCTCATGAATTTATTTTTATCCACAAGTACATTTGATATTTAATGTCGTAGCCCATTCATATTTATATCGTCACGAACTTACACAAATAAACAAATGACCTCTTAACATCGCTAATATGAACTGTCACATGAATTAATATTTTAAAATAACTATTAATATTTTAAGTAATATTATATATATATATATATATATATATATATATATATATATATATATATATATATATCAAATAATGTAACCAAACATGTTATTAGGCGACTTATTTTTAAAAATAATTATTTATTTGTTTCAACAAAAAAAATTATTTAATTGAAAAATTAAAAGGACATTTTTTTTATTTTATTGTTAAAAGATAATTGTCATTAATTTTTTATTATTCTTAAAAACCTATTTGTTAGGCACTAAGACGATATAAGCGAGGTGGATGAGAAATGACATAAGCACATAGCTAGTTCCCTTTTCTCTCTCATTCCTTTGAGATTTGACCTACCAGACGGGTTTGGATAGATAGTGTTTTGGAATAAAATCTGAAGTGGTCGAGGTTTCAAAAAATTGATCAAAGTAGTGCGTTTGATGTGAGGTGGCGTGAGTCGTTGTGAGTGATGGCTGGCAAACCACCCAAGTTGATAGCGTCTGATCATGGCAGCGAAACTGAATTTTAAAATTTGTCAAGGTCGGCGTTAATGAAACGTAAGTGAACTACAATTAGTGTGAGCTTCCTTCCCCTTTATTTATTCTTCCTCTCCTCACAAAAATAATATTAAAAATAAATTTAATTAAGTTAAATGGTCGTCGTTGTGAATGACGGCCTTTGTAATAAAAATAATTTTCAGTCAATAACCGTTGTTGTGAACGCCAGTCATTGAAAAGCATTACTTTGATCATTTTTTTGAAACCTATAATAAATTTTATATTTTTTATTCCAAAAATACTATTCACGTCAAAAGCTCCCCAAGATGACCATTCTCATGCAGCATGTCCTTTCATCATTAACATTTCTCTTTATCAACTTTCATACTATTTTCATTTATAGTTTGTATGCTTGCCAACTAAGCATTTCCCACTGGTCATTAATGCTTTCCTTGTGTGTAAATCACTGTACAAATTTGAAGCCAAACTTATTTACAAGTCGTGTACAGTTGTGATGCATGATCGGTTAAGGAAAAAACAAAAAACAATAACTTTATCTTTGCATAAATCACCTCAAAGTCCGAATAAATTGTATAAATGCCCCGATGTCCTATTTTGTTTTAAGATTTTGGATCCTAAGGCCATGTTTATTAGGTAAAATTTTTACGTTTTCTATATTATTTTAAACGAGGAAAGCGGCGTTTGAATTGAGAATAAGACGAAAACAAATTTTGAATACAAAGAAAAATGAATTCACTAACAACATTTATATATAAATCGAACTTGAGTTATGTGTTGTTTCGCTTGTTTTCGAATTACTTAAAAATTCAAAAAGTGTAAAGTAAACCAAATTATAAGTAAAAAAATTAATAAAAACAATAGCAAAAATCTGTGACAAAAATCAAATGGCAAAAATGAATAGTAACCTCCATTTAGCAACATTTTTCATTGTTTTAATTAACCAATTTTCAAGAAAATTTGTTTTATAAACAGTTGTTTTATTCTTTATTTTTAATCAAATTCAAGTATGAAGCATCACTAAAATGGCCAAGATTAGGAATAAATTGAAAATTTTCGTATTACGAATTTTGGATAGAGGATTGAAAATTTTGATGAGCTAAGCAGGCACAAAGATATTTTTATATTTACTTCCCAAGTTTTTAGAAAATCTTAGAAAATATAATAAATGAACAAATGTCTGTTAAATTTCCTATTAAACACTAGACATATGTCTGAATTTCAAGTTTGGTTGTGATTTTTTTTAACGGAATGAGTATGGGTGACTACGAAAGCAAATCTTGAGACCGAAAAAAAAATTTATGAGCAAAATGAGATATACGTGTAAAACTAAATCAGGGCATTTATGCACTTTATCCCATTAATATCTTACCAAATTTACTTATACCTGTTATATTTTCTTCCACTATTTATAGATTCCTTTGACTTGATTTACATATTCATATTCGATCTACAAAAGTTTACTCTTCTCTTATGTTCTTGATTTTTTTTTTCTTTTTGCCTTCTTTACATTATGTAATTAGTGATTTTCTTATTCTATTTCATTATGTTTTACGTTTTACCGAGATTAGTGTCATTAGAAGTTGCAGAACAATGGTGCTATTAGGGTAAGGGAAAAAAAATAATGAAAAGAGATGTAAATAAATTTGCAAACCTAACTCCCTACATATTAGGCTATGATTTTTTGTGTAGACTTAAATTACTTTTGCTTTAGATCTATCCTTAAGGATAAGGTGCATATATGCCTCTAACCTTCATTTGTATGTTTAACTTAGTTCTTGAGTTTTTTTTTTTATCCATAGGTGTCCTCAACTTTAGTGTCATAGCTCATTTATACCCCTATCATCACGGACTTGCACCAATGAACAAACGAGAGCTATTAACACGACGCTTGATCTTAACAACGTTATAAGGATCGTTTGTCTATCTGTGCAGGTCCATGATGGCAATAACATGAATAAACTAGGATTCTAAACGTCAAAGGTATCCGTTGTTGGGAAACTACTCGAGATCAACCTTGGCAAAATATCAATTAGAGCATAGAAATAAACTAAGAAAAATAAATGACATAAGGATTTATGTGAAAAACTCCTTTATCGGAGAAAAACCATAGGCCAAATAAGATAAAATCTACTATGTAATAAATTTGTACAATTACATAGATATTCACTACTCATCCCATGAGAAAATTGAGACAAATACAAGAGAAAATGCAAACACGGAATAACAAGAGTTTACCATTATTCAAAGATAGCTACATTATAAATCTCGTATTAAAAGAAACTTTATAGCAATCTTCTCTCACATTCTCCAAATGATTTACTATTGAAGAAGGAACTGCCTATTTATAGGGAGAATACCAAGTCATGAGAAGAAATGGGCGTCAAAGAAAGAGGCGTAAACAAAAAAAAAAAAAAAGGGCGACTGCTCTTTTCTTGATCAAAGAGCAGCTCATCCTTTTTTATTTTCCCCTTCCTTCATTCTTCAATCCTCCATTTTTTATTTTCTTCTTCATTTAAGAGGTGAGGCCCTCGTAAGAAGGATCCTTAAAAAAAAATCCATGAACTAAATTAGACATATAATTATAAGTCAAAAACATTTATATATCTTCCCCTAATATTTATGAGATAAAGTTGCATGGGTATGTAGTTTGTAGGTGAGGTCTAGATGCTTTTGAGGCCTCTCTCTATAACGTCTCTTTCCATTTATTGGCCTTCCTTCTGTTAATGCCCATCAAATTTCTTAGCTTCGTTTATTCACCTTCCACCTGCTACTGCCCTTGACTTGACTCTTCACTTCTTGATTATTTTCGGTTGCATTATTAAGTAGTCATTTTCTTAATCTAGTTCATTATTATTTAGCTTTATATATTGAGATTAATATCTTAAAGTTGCATAACCATAAGTTAAGAGGAGAGTGATGCAGCAATTTATGAAATAACTCACTGCATGTTAGGCCTGATTTTTCACGAGTAGACTAAAGATTCCTTTGCTTTTAATTATTTAGGAAAGGATTACATGTACCCACTTTGATATTTGTGATATTTTCTTTTATCCGATAAAATAAATGAAAAGGTGATTTGCCCTTATGTTTGTCTCAAGCAGTAAAGGGTATGGGTGGACCAGAGCTATCAAGCTCAGTCCTTATATAAATGAAATACTACCTGTATAATATAAAATCTGAATAAATATTAAAAAAATTGAAGGATGATTTGATTAAAGCCCATTTAAAAACGTATTTTCATAAATTTAACCTTCATCACATTTTGACATTATTTTGATAAAAATATATTTCTTATTTTCTTGCAAAAGTAATCTTTTTAGAGATAATGTAAATGCATTAAATAGAATGATATTTTATTAAAATAAGCATGAAAAATTCTCTAATTTTTTTGAAATTTGTTATGGCCGATTTGTTTCTGTTTTAAATTTGTTCGAGAATTTTTGAAAACATAAAAAACATCAGTTTAAGTGTTCTCTAAAAATTATTTTTATTCTTTAAATTTAGTGTTTTTATGTTTTTCTTATTTTCAAAAAAATAAAATAAAATCAAACATGTTTTCATGTTTCCTTTTCCTTGTTAAAAATTTTTTAAAAATAGTAACCAAATAGACCTTTAAATTCTGAAATTTAGATTGTAGATATTTTTTAACCAAATATTTCTGAAAACGTTGCTGATCTATATTTGAAGAACATTTTGCTATTATTAGAAACAGTTCTGCCTTTAAAAAAACTATTATTAGAAACAGTTCTTGCCTTTCTTACTGTTCCTTTCAAAAAAATATTTAACATCATGATATGTGTCGACGATATGTAATGTTCCACAGTCCACAGTTCAGTTTTTAGAAAAAAATTTGTCTGCTCTAGTCTACAGCTCTAGTCTTCTCTTTCCATTTCCATGTCAACCTGTTGTTATAGGTTTGTTCAGCCCACAAAGCTGTGAACCTTTCAAATTTCAATGAGTCTTGAGATCTTTCTCTTTTCCATTCTCATGAATTTAAAGTGCAGGAAAATGGTCAGTACTGTCACTGCTCCTTTTTTTCCATTCCTTCTTTGACGAAATGAAGCCATCATTTGTAGAAACCTAAGAAGGTAGGTGGGGGGTCTAGACACAGTGCCTTTGAGACCCCTCTATCTTTTCACTTATTAATTGAACACCCAATAAAATGTTTTCTCTCATGAAAATAAGAGTTTCTTTTTGTAATGATTTTAATAAGGGTTTTTTAACCTAAAAATATTTTAGCAAAATATTAAATATTTGACACAATTCGGAAACACTTTAAAATCGAAACATAAGTATTTTTGGTAAAATAATTATCTTAAAAACACATTTAAGAAAATACATCTACTGAAAACATATTAAATAAGTTTTTTTCTTTTCTGCCTTCTTCATGCATTTGTTCACATTTTGTAACTAGCGATTTCTTATTCCTAGTTTATTATGTTTTCTACGTTTTATATATAGGGTGTTATCATTAGAAGTTGCAGAACAACAGTCCTACTAGAGGTAAGAGGAAAAAAAATAATGAAGGGAGAAGATGCAATAAATTTGCAAACGCCTTTTATTATTATCATTATAATTGTTTTTCTGTTGTCTTTTGATTAGGTGTGGTAAATATTGATGGTTACATGGATTCTTGCTCAATGATGGGTTCAAAGAATTATTCATCTGAGTCTCTCTTTTTTTGCTATGTGAGGTGTTATGAGCAGTCGCATATATACGAAAAGACGCTTTTAAGTCAAATCATACTCAAACTAATCCACATATAAGCCAGTAAGGATAGGACGATTAAACTCAAAACCTTGATAAAATTAAGAGAGATCCTAAAATCTCACTCATTCGATGGTCTCCATTTCTCTCTTTAAATCCCATTTACTGTCTCTTTCTCGGGCATGCTTTGATGTGTTAAACTATATGACAATGATGATTCATAATTTAATTCACTGCAAAAGAAAAGTAGTACTCATGAGTAGTGACCCCATTTTCCTCTTTTTAAGTATCCATTGTGGACCACTTCTCTAGCTAATTAAAGATGCCCACCGTAGGGTACATATAAAACTAGAAATTAATTAATAATGCCATTATATGGTATGCTCCTCTCATCACATCACTTTCCTTGTTTTAGTTATGAGGACAAATACCTTTCTTTTGGGTTTGATTTTTCACATGGGAGGATAAAAAATGGAAAGTATCCAAATTAATTATGTGACCGAGACCTTTAACCTTTTCAAAGTGCCATAACTACTACTAGGAAATAGATATATGCATTTTTATATGTATTTTATGATTAGTGTGTTCGTTCCTTAAAGATGAGCATCTCGAAAATTGTAATTATTATTATTATTATCATTATCATTAAAATATGAAGCTTTTGTTAATAGGCTTTTATTATTATTTTTTGTT
Source organism: Tetrastigma voinierianum (assembly GCA_016808115.1). Classification (NCBI taxonomy): domain Eukaryota; kingdom Viridiplantae; phylum Streptophyta; class Magnoliopsida; order Vitales; family Vitaceae; genus Tetrastigma; species Tetrastigma voinierianum. The sequence goes on from JAEQBH010009128.1 coordinate 39,551, forward strand.
TGCCTAATCATTTAGATATTGAAGTGAAAGATTCAACTAATTAAGTACCAAATGAAGAGATTATAAAAGTAATTAGAGCATTATCATTAAAAAACATTAATACCAAAAGGCATTCAAGGAAAAAATGAATAGATATTAAATAATGTTTGTAGTATAAATTTATCATTTCAGTTTTTTAACTAAATAAAATTGTTAAAATTGTTTAAAATGTATAAGATAATTGATTCTAAAATGTACATAGAATAATACTTTTAACCCAAAATTCTAAAAAATGACACAAGTAATGACTAAATATATTAAAAGATTTATAATTTCTTCATTTTATAGTTCCCGTAATATAGGAAAGCTTCTTCAAAAGTTGCAAATGCTAAGTAGTTTAACCCAATGTGAAGTCTACCCTTTGCCATGAATCCAATACGATCACTCAATGTGTTTGCTTCTTCTATTGAGTGTGTCGTTAAGACAATAACACGTCATTTTTTTGCTTCCTCTATTGTTTCCCATGTCTACAAATCAAAAGGGAACTTAATAAGAAACAAATACACTAAATTAAGAAACTTGCAGAAAGGAGAAGTTTCTATCTCACGCACCGATTCATTCAAAATGACCAAATTTAATTTGGATCACCAATTAGTGCTATGGCAACACTAAGGGCAACATTTCATTTCTCCACTGGAACTTCCAACTCTTAGTTTTGCTACTTGGGTAAGTTTCACATTAACTAATGATTTATGAGCAACCTTCTCAAAAACAGAAGCATTCGTTCTAGGAAATCAGAAAATCAGAATACATGAAAGATCTTCTATTGATATGAGTTCATCAAAGGTAAAGCAAACATATATATATATATATATATATATATATATATATATATATATATATATATATATATATATATATATATATATATAATGTAAAAACTTGTAATTGGACAAACACCTAGTCTTCCAGTAATGAAATAGGAAAAATCAAGTATCTGAGGGCCCTTTGGGGTTTGTCAATACATACGATTTGACTAAATGAGGAGGCCTTTAATATTGGAGGAAACGGCTACGAATCTTTCTTGGCCAGGACAAATCCCTTCTACAGAGAATATCGAATTGTGAAAAACAATGAAGTTAAGCTTCTTGAAAACTAGATTTACTTGAATAAAGATGAAACTAAAGGGAAAAAAAAAAGAGGTCACTTGGGGACAAACTCCTAGAATTCTTCGAATGTTTTACATTCCTATAAAGCTTCGAATTGAATCCCTATATATAAAAGTTGTCAACACATCGGTTTATGATGTAACTCAAGTACATTCCTTTAAATTCATGGATGAAAATTTATATCAATAAAGGTGAAAATTGAACATTATCATTGCCCCCAGTGACAGGTAATTTCAGTCAAGCAATCAATTACGATAGTTTTTCTAGATCCATTGAGTTCAAGGAGACAAAATAGTTGATTCTTTCGAAGGTTCATTCATAATCCCTGAAAGTATTTTCCAAACATATGGTGGTTAAAGTTACAACATTGACCTGTGTAAAACAAATTAAAATATAAAACTAGTGAATGGTGAGAGATAGTACTATTGAATACCTTGGTAAAATAATGTCAATACCTTAATAGCATGATAAGGTGAAGTATTCTTGCATTTACAAGAATTGATATTTATTGTCCAAGGATAGGTTTTTGTAAGACCGCATATTTGAACTGCAATATTTGGATCCATTAAGTCTTTCCTTCTTTGCTCATTTATTATGTTTTGTTCTTCAAGGACAGCATCATTGTCCGCATCATTGTCCGAGGTGATATCCTTCAATAATGGAACAAGGCCTTTGCAATCACAAAAGCCACACTCTAAATGAAGAAACATAAAAATTGGTCAAAGTCATTTATACCAGCCAACAAGAAAACTCATGAGCACCAGATTAAAATTTTGAAATTAATTACATTCAACTTATTTCTACCTTTTCATGTCCAAAACACAGGCTTCAAAAAGTAGAATACAGATTTTTTAACATAAATATAGGCGGGGATTACATTTGCGAAGTAAATTGCCAAAAGAAACCTCAGAAAAATGTAGCCACCAGCCATATATAGATATCATTATGTTACAAAGTGAAAAGGGTAACCTAATTAATTATTACCTTCCTAATTACAAACAATAGTGAAGAAAGGATAACCAAAGAAAGTATAATATGATAATAGAAGATGTCAGCATGTATAAATGATATAAATTAGGATGTTTGGATAAAAAATCTCTAGTAAGTTAAAAGTACAACAATGAGACAAATAAGATAGAGTTTTAACACTCATAGTCAACCTTTATAATGTAAGTGCTATAATTAGAATTAAGTAAACAAGGTAAAAAATGAAAAAGGCATTGATCAAAATAATGTTAATATAAAAAACATATACCTCTTTCCGACTCCTCCCATGCCATTCCACTTTACACTTGAAATAAATCTAAAAAGGTCAAAAAGGAAAAATAAACAATCATAAGAGACTTAGAAATAAAGATCACTTGAGTCCTATTTAGAAATGAATAGTATTTTGTTTTAAAAAAAGAAAACAATTTTATTATATATGACATTAGTTGATTCTTGCTATCTAAAAATCCAAGTTTTTACCCCAAAATAAATAAAAATATTTTTTGTAAATTCATGAGAAAGTTAGGAATAGTGTTATCAAAATAAATAATTTTACCTTCCGGCCTTCACGTAGATAATCGTCCGGCGAGTTCTTAATCGTCTTGTAAGTGTCGTTTCCATCTTGAGAGACGATAATATCAGCCTGTATTGAGGAAACCGGCATTTGCAGTAAGGATCTCTCCCTCCGAGACAGCCATTTCGGAAACCCTGTACTGTCCTGAATCGCCGAAATATCGGAGTCCTCCTCCCTGAGCATCCTCCGGTTCTGGATCGGCACTCCGGCGAGACAGTTGCTTACCAACTCTGATAGATCCTTGACGAATCCGCTGAGCCAGGTGAGGACGTCCCCTCCGGCGACGGAGGTGAGTGATTTGGAGAGCAGTTCCACGGAATCCTCGAGAAGCTCGAGGCAGTCCTCATTGCGTAGGAAGATTCGCGATCCTATGTCACGTACAGCGCCGAGGAGGAAAGGCGGAAAACGAAAAGATGCTGCAACTTGAGAGTGAGAGGAAGAGGAAGAAGAAACAGGTAAGAGGGTTGAGAGGAAGAAGAAGAAGAGACGCTGCAACTTGGGAGGATTGAGGAAGAAGATGAGGCTATGCGGAAGAAAACCAGATGAGGCACTATTAAAAGGGAGAGAAGAAGAAGGAGTACTACCCTACTACTACTAGAGCTGCTTTTCTCAGGAGCAGGAATAAGAAAGAGAGAGGCTCTTAAACGGAGTTATATCAAAGGATTTTTTTTTTTTAAATACACGTATTTCTTTCTTTTCAAAACATTCGTTTCTTTTTCTTTTAAAATGATATTTCATCAAATACAATTTAAAAATTAATCATAAAAATCTGGTGATAATACAATTTTAAATTTATCTTAAAACCATAATTAATAAATAAAAAGTTTAAGAACCATAGTTGATAAATCCAGTTTTAAAAAATAAAAAAATAAAAAATTTTAAATATTTTGAAAAAAAAGTCTACACATGCATTTAAAAAAAAATTTATTTTGATCTTAAACTTTGTTAAACATGTTTGATAAAAAGTAATTTTTTTTATGACATATATAGATCTTGTTTTTTCAAAATATTCATAAAATATTATTTTGTTCTTTAAAACCACATTTATCAACTATGGTTTAAATTAATCTTCAAAACCGTAATTGATAAATAGGTTTTAAATTCATATAAAACTTACAGTTTATGAATGTTGTTTTTAAGGATAATTTTCGTGGGTGAATACGGTTTAAAAAATAAAAATATTTGTAAATAAGTCTAAGTTTTTTTTTACAATAAATGAATTATTTTGGCACCAAACTCATACTAAACATAAAGGAAGTAGCGTGATTAATTTCCTTTCTCTTTTCCTTTAGATCTTTTTTTGGTACGAAGGTTTATCTGCAGTAGATCTTTCGTACTCAAATGCGATCAGAGCTTTGCGTAGATATAGAGCTAATTAGGCGTTAAGCGTTGACATGGAGTGTCATGTGGATAGCTCTCATTTGTCTATCTCATGCAAGTTATAACAGCAGGCATTAGTATGAGCTACGACATTAAGAGTAGGGTACCTATGGGTAGAAAAAAATTTAGAGCGAGAGTGGACATACTCTTGCCAAGTAAGGGCATAAATGCCCCTTATTCGGAGTTTAATATCAAAATGATTCATATTTAATAAAAAAATTACATGTAAACTTTTTTCAAAATAATTATCTAACTAGTCTCGCACATATTTTGAAAATCACATCCACCAAATGTAGTTTTAAAATTAACTTTAAAACTGTATTCATCAATAATGATTTTGAAAAATTAATATTCAAATCGCAGTCACTGAATGTGATTTTTAAATTAACCTTAAAATTTTGATGAATACGGTTTTGATGTTAATTTTTAGAATAATATTTAATAAATATGGTTTCAAAACATGGGAAAGACTAGTTGGGTAATTGTTTTGAAAACAAGTTACCTTTATATTACAAAAAAATATGAATTATGTTTGATATTAAACTCTCTTCTAACCAGTAGAATTTCCTACGATCTCTTATATATGAATTTAAGTGGAAGACATTCGGACACCTACGTATAGGCTATAGCTAAACCCCTTTTCTTTTATTTATTTTTGAGTTTTCAGCCTATAAAGCTTTCTCTTTTATTGCTTTCATACTATTTTCATTATAAGTTTTTATGCTTGCCAACTAAGCATTTTCACTACTCTCCGCATATATATCCATAAAAACATAAAGTCAAAATTATAATCATAAAAAATATAAAAATATTTATGTAAATTGCATAATAAATTAGCTTAAAACTTATATATTTAATAATTAAATTTATATATTTGATATTATTGTGCAATATAATATTTATAATTTTAATTTTATAATATAATTATAATTATTGATTTGATTTTTTATTTATGGGATATCCGTAACTCTCGTATAAACAAATGTCGTGCACAAATAAATGTTGTACCAACACAGTGAATCAAAGACAACCACACGTCATAAAACTACCCATGATGGGGCACGTGGTGGCCCAGGGTAAGCCTTCCTTAAAGTAATACTTTTTCGTACATTTTTCTTAACCTTCACTTTCATTGTCATTAGTATTCTCTTATTTTTCTTACTTATTGAAGATGTTGACAGTACCAACTGACAACATGAGCATTTGGTATGACCATCCCCCTCACCACTCATTTTTCCCTCCGTTTTTTTTTTTTTTTTTTTTCATATTTTGTCGAAACAACCATAATGAATTCATCCACAAAGGCAAAAAAGTTTTCCAACCTAACAAATCTTCCCAGTCAAATATATACCTTTTCTTTCATCTCATTTTCAATTAAAAATAAAAATGATGATTTAACTTACTCATTGAAAAGAGTTTGACAACTGACAACTCATTAATGACTTAAATCATGATTATGACTATGATTCCCCACCTCTACTCACTTTCACTCTCACTGGCTGTCTTGTTTCTAGTTAATCATGATCATAATTAACCATCTCAAAGTGCCTAGTATTCGTAGGAAAAGACCGCTATGTAATTATTTTTTTAGAGAAATGTAGGCTTCAATTTATCAATTTGATGATTATTGTACATAAACATATGAATAATTTGATGTAGTTGGTCAAGTTATCACAAAAGAAAAATTATGAATGTTCAAAAGAAGAACCCATTGATAAGTTATGGTAATATGTTTATTAGGTATGATATTACATTTATTAGTTATGAGAGATATATATTATCATAATCAGTAAATGTATTAAAGAAAAGATGAATGAATGTCTCTGACTTAAAGTTGTATGTCCAATTTAACCCGTAAATTTATTTCAATCCACAAATGCTCCGGACATTTAGTGTCATATCTCATTCATATGCATGTCATCACGAACTTGATTAAATGGATAAATGATCATTTAAATGCCGTTAACATGGAGTGTTATATGGACAACTCTCGTTTTTTATTTAAATTTAGTGTTTTTTGTGTTCTTCAGAACAAAAAAAAAAAAAAAAATAGAATCAAACATGCTCTTAATTTTTTTCTTAGTCTCCTTATTTCAAACCATGAAACGTCTTAAATTGACTTGTGTAAACACAGAAAAAGTCTTTAAATCATATCATACACAAATGAATCTGTCTGAATCGAGAGGAATTTATAAGGGCCCGATAAAGTTTATCACAAACACAATTACATTCCTAAAACTTTAACTCAAGATCATTGATTAAGTTAGAAAAGACATCAATAATCTCATCTCTATTCGATGTTCTCTAATTCTCTCTTGAAATTCCATTCCATAGCATCTTTCTCGTGGATGCTTTTGATGTGTTAAACCATTCCTGCCCAATGCTAGCTTCCTCTTTAATTCACTGCAAAAGAAAAGCACTCATGAATGAACCCATTTTCCTCATTTATTATCCATCGTGGACAACTGCTTTGGCTAAATATTAAAGATGCCCACCAACTAGATTTTATATAAAACAAAGAAATTAATTAATAACGTCACTATGTGGTCTGCTCCTCATCACATCACTTTCCTAGTTTAGTAATGGGTTAAATTCCTTCCTTTTGGTTTTGATTTTCACATGGGTGGTTAAAAAATGCGATATCAATTTAATTATGTGATTGAGACCTTTAACCTTCTCAAAGTGCCCATACTTCTACTAGAAAATGAATGCTATGTATTTTATGATTAGTGTGTTTGTTCCCTAAAGGATGAGCTCTAAATTATATATATATATATATATATATATATATATATATATATGTATGTATGTATGTATGTATGTAAAATATTGTTACTACTTATGATGTTATATAATAATAATAATAGGAACAATGCATTTTCAATCCCTATATTTTAATTTTTTTTTATATTTACCCTTTATACTTTAAAATGTTAAAATAAACCTCTACACTATTGAAAACATAAAATATAAGTCATTTTTTAAAGATAATTTACGTTTGTTGTTCAAATATGAATTTAAATGCTATAGAATAAAATTCATTTGTTGCATTTGATTTGTATAGCTTCTACATGAAAAGTAGAAAATAATATTTAGTAAAAGTAATTTAGTCATTTTGCTTTAATAAAAAATTATGTAATTAACATTTTTAAGGAAGTTCTCGTATAAAATAATGTTTTAAATAAAAAAAACCCTCTAAAAATATCCTAAATTAAGATTTTTTTTATTACGCAATTTTAATCTGAAAATATATATTTTTAAATAGAGATTTGATAAAATTAAAAAATTTATTTATAATAATTACAAAAATCACTTATAATTTTTGTTGAAAAGTCTGGAAATATTATTTTAAAAAGAAATACTTAAAATAATTTTACTAAAAAATGTTTGACTCAAAATGCTTTGATTTCATGTAGATTTAAATTTCAAAGTTAAATTTCTTAATCCAAAATAGAATTAATGAGTTTAAAAATTAATTTGAGAATAGTCTAATTTAATGTAATTTATTTTATTTATTAAATATTAAGTAATTATTAAGGATTAAGGATAAAGATTAACAGTTTGATTTAAATTTAATCAATTTTTTTGATAAAAAAATGGATAATAATGTTTGATTTAAATTTAATCAATTTAAAACTAGATAAATGAAAATTTGATAAATACAATTGATTTTACAAAGGTTCAACTAAACATATCTTTATAATTATTAAAATTTGGAATATAAAAAAATAATGCTTAAATAAAAAAACCTTGAAATAATTCTAAATTAATAATTTTGACTCATTATCCTGTAATTTTAATCTAAAAAAATAATTTTAAAAAAATAGATATTTGATCAAATTCAAAAAGTTATTTTATTTAGATTTCAAAAATACTATGTTTCATTTAGATTTAAAATAATTACCATTAATCCGTATTTCATGTTCAAATAATAGTTAAATTTCTTATTAAAATAGAATTATTGAGTTCATTAATTTGAGAATATGATCTAATTTTTATAATATATTTTATTTTATTTATTAAATATTAAGTAATTATATAGGATAAAGGATAAAGTTTACAAATTTGGTTTTAATTTAAATTTAATCAATTAAGAAACTAAATAAGTAAAAATTGGATAAATAAAATTGATTTTCTAAACCTTCAAACTCAACATATCTTGATACTTATTAGAAATCCTTTCTCCTGTATAATACAAAAAAATAATATTCAAATAAAAAACCCTTTATATATATTATAAATTAAGAAATTTTTATTTGTATCACCTAATTTTTAAGTTAAAAATATATATATTTTGAAATACTCTAAAAAATATATTTTAAAAAAATAGATATTTGATAAAATTCAAAAAGTTAGTTATAATAATTTAAAATCCCTTTATAATCTTTTTTAGAAAAATTCTTAAATATGATTTTTAAAATAAAAACAATGGAACTAAGGGGTTTTTATAACTCTGAAAATACAAGACCTGTGGCTAAAATCATAAAGAATGGGATGTGGAACTATTGGCCTATTGGGTGAGATTTTTAGGGAGAGGGATGCAAATGCCATAGCATACCACTTAACTTGTATAACTGAGTTGATGAATTAATCTGGCACTTTGATAAATTTAAACTCGGCCATGCAAATATAGTGTGAAGACAGGTTATGTTGCTCGTTGGCTACGAACGACTACCCACTATATATATTATATCAATGAACCAGTTCAGAGAATATATGGAATACACTGTGGTAGCAACTTTCTATTCCTCCAAAATAAGAGTAGAGTAGATATTCTTATCACTTATGGAGAGTATTGTACAGGTGCTTATTTACCAACTATGCATAATGACTCTCTCTACTAGCTCGATCGGGGTCCCCAATCATGTTGGGACCGTTTGGGTGATTGGTTCTTGGTATTCTTGCTAGAAGGACCAAGAGTTAATTTGCAAGGAAAGTAGAGTCGATATTCTTATGGAACAATACATGATATCTACCGCCGCTACGATTAGAATGTACATGGGGTTTAATCCTTCAGTAAGGAATGGGGGTGCATTTGTGACAAGATAAGCATTGGGTTTCTTGTTTTCGTAACAAAAATAGCTTAAAAATGTAAATAAAAGACCCTAAATTTGGATAACAAAAAACATTTTCAAAGAGTGTGGTTCTGGATTCTTAGAGTCTTTGATCTGCCTGTGGTATTAACCTCGACAAAGAAGAACTCCAGAAATGAACAAGGCACCGATGGTGTGACTAGCCGCTCCGATGCTTACAGGCTAAGAGAGATGTAGAGTAAAATGTCGGCCAGCAGCATGTATTTTTCACATACCTTTATAGTCGCTGCTTCCTTTATTTACGGCGAGAGGACGATCCACTTTTTTTGGAAATTGGGTGATTGGTTTCCGAAATGGAAGGGAGGCAAGAGTTTACCTGCGCTGCCATCCGTTTTTTCTCGATAGCTGTTGTCCTAGTCTTGCCTTGCTGATCGCTTGATCATCTTAAGGGCAAGCACACGAGGTTTGGTAGAGGATATGTTCGAGTCATAAGTGATCACCGAAATCATTGGCTAGCCATCTTCTTAGTACTAAGCCGCTGTGAAGAGGGCGTGCTTTGGGCAATAACTGAGGCCTTTGGTCAGGATCGGATAGCCCACCACCGACCGTGCCATGGTTGTAACACCTCAAATATACCTCTAGCAGCTTTCTGATTGTTAGTATATTATAAGCTAAATGGAAATTCTTCGTAAATAAAATAAGAGACCCGAAATAAATAGAGACAAGGGTAAAGTGGTCATTACCACTTGAGGACCCAAGGTAACAAAGCCAAAAGATAATATGCCAAACTAGAATTTAGAAGAAGTTATGGGATTCAAGGCAAATAAAGAAAAGATGAAGGTGAAATAGAAGAGAAATGGGGGACCAAGATGCAATTAGAGCAGTTAAATGCAAAATGGGGTTTTCATGTAATAGCTAAACATGGCCCATCAAACATGGACTTAAGACCAAAAATTGGTCTCATTTAGTGGGAGACCAAACAGTAGAGAGAGAGAGGGGAGAGGAAAAGAGAGAAGAAAAGAAGAGAAGAGAAGAAGAGAGAAGAAGAAGCAAAGTCAAAAAGGTATGGAACTATGACTATTAACATGAACACATGTTTTGGGTTGTATGGAACAACCTTGGATAAGGATTTCTTCAATTGATTTTTCTAGGGTTTTATCCTAACCTTAAAAATTATGAGTATGGTTGGTAAAAACTCTTTTAAATAGCATAAGAAAAGTATATAATCCTCCATTTGAGGTTGGATTCATAGTTTAATTGTAAGTACTGAGTTAGGCTTAGAACAAAACCCTAATTAACCTTATGTTTGGTTTGTGTATGGGCTTATAACCCATATTAGAGTTGTTTGGGAGAAATTCATGAAAGTTTTGAAGCAAAGATAAGTATTGAAAGAGGAATTGAATAGAAAAGAGGTTACAAGAGGAATAGGAAATGGTTTTGATGTGTGTATGTTACAGAGTTGGTTTGGGATGGAAAAGTATATGGAAAAGCGTAGAAAAGCTCACATTCTGGCATTCGAGCACAGATGTACCGTACAAGTCAGGTACCTAAGTATTACGTAGTGTTATACTTCCAATTTCACCTCTCGCTTTTCTTATTTTGGCCATAACTTGCTTATTTCTTATCCGATTTGAGTGATTCAAGTGGCCAATTAAAATAGACTTCAATAAGAATCAAACATAAAGAAATAGACATCATCAAATTCTGACTCTAAATGGCCCAAAATTCACTGGGTGGAGCCATGTTCGTCAAATTCTGCATCGCTGAACATAGAGTGGCCCCAAGTTGTTTCTGACGCATTCGAAGTTCCGATAGTTCGAATCAGTGATTCTAGTTGAATAACTCCTTAGCACCTTGGGGGGCTTTTAAATGAGTACAAATACCTAGTGTAAAAAATGAAGTTAATACTCCCGAAAAATGAGTAATACAAACAGTCCTCGAAAGGTAAAATCTGCAAATGACTAGTTGCCATGAAAAGCATAATTTGAATTTGGATGAGTAAATTGGAATGATTCCAATTATTAAGTAAAGTAGATTCATAGAGAAACAAGAAAACATGAATATGATATGAAACATGAAAACAAAATGAAATATGAACATGAACATGAACATGAACATAAAAGTAATTGAAAAGTATATGAAAAAGGACATGTATATGCAACGTATATGATATGATAGGTATAAGTCATAAGATATAATAAGATATGATAGGATATGTCATAAGATATGATAGTCTAAAGTACATGAATGATAGTACATATGAATATAAGATTATATGATGTGAACATATGATTGTCAAAGTACACAAACGAATAGATGGAACATGCGATAGAAATATAGAAAGTATATGAATAGATGAAGACATGACGTAAATACGTGAATGATATGAATATATGATAGATTATACCAAAGGAATAAGATGAAACATGCTAGGAACACATTAGAAAAGGCATAAATGATAAGTAACGATAGAGATAAGCAAAGATGCTATTAAAGTTGATAAGAATGAGTACATGTACATGAATGATAGGTATTATTATATGAATATATGAATAAGTAAAAAGATACAATGATAGAAATATAGAAAGTACAAGAATAGATAAATCATGATAGAAATGCATAAATGATATAAAGGGATATGAATATAGAAAGATATATATGAATATATGAATACAAGAGTGCATAGATGCATTCATGGTATATGATAGACTTACATATATGATACGAAGATAAAACTAAATGATAGCAAAAGATATGAATATATATTATGTAGATATATGAGAACCCGTAATATGAAAACTACGTATATGAGAACTAATACAGAGCGAAGTATCGATAGTATATGGCCATGCACAAGCAATTATGATAACAATAGTTATTCATGCTATGAGATAAGCAAATAATGTAAAACCAATAAAGTCGGGATTGCTTCATGAATCCTATAGAGTGTACTGGGATAAAGATTTTTCATGCGAAGATACGCTGCCGCACATACATAGACGATATTGAGGTTCCGCTTGGGCTTTCCACATTACAGATCCCATTTTAATCAAGTGGGCTCAAGTGGTCACCACGCCAGACAGAGATCATTGTCTCGTACAGCTGATATATTCTCGGTACCGATAAAGATACGGTGACAGTCACTTTCGCATGTTGACGATACTTCCTTCGGTGGGCACAGATAGAGATCACTGTCTCAGACAAAGGATAGTACCTTCTGCACACATAGTTATTTTTCCGTATCCGTCAAGGTATTTTATACATGAAACTCAAAGGAAATGATATGTATAAATATATGACATGATATGAGAAGCATAACATCATATGCGACAAAGTATAGACGCTAAGGCAGCTCAAGAAGTACAATACAAGATGAATATGAAAAGCACAAGATACTAAAGCATATGAAAAAGTATAACTAAAAACAAGATATGAAAGGAACAAGACATGAATACAAAAGATATAGAGTACAAAGTATAAGATACGAAAAGGAAATGAATAAGTAAAGACATAAAGTAGATAAAGAGAAAGGTATATGAAGTATGAATATAAGGAAAACACATGAAAAACATATATGAAAACATATGATAGTATATGATATGATAGTAAAAGTATAAGTTTTATACTCCTACGATATGAAAGATGAGATAGAAATTCATTTAATACTAAAAATAAAGATAGCGATATGAAAGTATTGTTTTTAAGCCAACACAAGAAAAGTACACAAGTATACGAAGTAGCACAAAGTATATGATAGAATAAGAAACGCACAACGTATGTAGCTATATAAATATGCATGGAATGCACAAGTCATAGAACAAAGATGACAAGTATAGGTAAATACATGTGTCAGAATACAAGAAAAGTATAGATAAAAAGATATGCTAAAGACATAGAATATGTACCGAAAGAGATTGACATGCAATAGGCAAAGTATATGTGATAGATAAGTAATAAAAGTTATATGAATATGTATAGTTATATGAAATGCATATGTATAAGCTTGTGACGGTCACCATTGGTGGTTGTCCATGCTTATGTTCCCACTAAGCGTAAAGCTTAGCACGGGTGTTCAATCCGTGTAGGTACCGAAGAGGAGGCTAGAGGACATGACATTCCACATCAGCAAAGAAGGCCGACTCATAGATAGGTGCTCACTGATGAGTGCAAAACTCATCTATGTTTTGAGTTCATTTCACATGTTATTTTGTGTATTTTATATCCATATTCATGTAAAACTCATAAAATTTCTAAACTTGGTTTGTGTGATTATTGATGGTACAAGTATTTGGCAAGAAATGAGCAATATATTTCCAAAAGAAGAGTCAACCGAGTCTCAATAGCGCTACTGGGAAGATTAATTTTTCTGTACCATCTGGAACATCAAATGGTTCAATTCCATCATGGCCGTATTCTACATTCAAAGATCTTTCCAACGAGTACTAACACGCCCAAATCTGAGTTAAAACGAAGAAGTTATGGCTCTACGTTAGAGAATAAACCAGCCATCGGGCTCCGGCAGAAATGCAAATGCTGTGATTAAAGTCGTGTCGCGACAGAAAAGCCGGTGCTCGACACAGTTGGTGTCGCGACACCATTTTGTACGCGACAGAAAGTCAGGTGTCACACGTAAAGCCGGTGTCATGACCGTGAACGTCAGTAACAACTTGGAAAAATAAAATTGCCACCTAATTTTGTCTATTTCACCCAGACCATATATACTGCTTTTTTAGGTAAAGAGGCAAAGTGAAGATCGGAGAGCTCTTCTCTGGGGTTTCTCTCTAGACTGCCCATTTTTCCATTTTTCCAGAGATTTTTGAATTTTTTTAGATTTAGAGCGCTTTAGAGTTGCATTTTTGTTTCTATTGAAGATATTTCTTGCCGTATAATAGAGATTCAGATTTACCAAGGTTCGTACAAAGATTGAAGCTAAAATCTGGATTTTTTTTCTCTCTCATGGGTTTTCTCTCTAAACTGCTTGTTTTTTAAGTTTTTGCCATTTTTATTTTTAATGATCTTTAGAATAGTTTTCTTTGAGCATTTTATTTTTATCAAGAGATTTTGTGTCAGACTGAGAGTTCAATTTATTTACTGCTGAAAATAAATACTTGGTGCCAAATCGGGTTTTTCTTCTTTCTTGATTTCTTCTTCATTTTCTTACTTCGTTTGATTAGTGATGATTGAAACTAAAGAATGGAACATTAAACACCCTTCAGGGTCAGATTAATTTTGTCGAATATATTCGATTATGTTTTTCAAGCTATTTCATGGTTTGAACCTAATTTTATATATAACTGTATAGTTCATATAATGAATTGTTCGAATATTAAAGTAGCTTATACCCACAAAGAGTCGTATCTTGCTCGATTTCCAGGAGGCCCTCCGAGTGACACAGAGATGGAGTATTCCGAGAGTGCCAGAATCTCAGTGGGCATGCTAGACTAATATCTTAACTATTTGACCTCAAAATTACTTTGATAGATCACCACTTATCATGGTGTGAGGATTAATTAGATGATGCATCAATTTAGTTGATCAGAGGTTTCTCCTTAGTCCGAAGGAAAAGGATCTTGATCCCGTGTTAGCAAAGATCTAATCATGAGAGGTGAAAAATTTTATTAGATTCAAGGACTAGATACCAATTACATCGGGAGTAAGGCTTTAAATATTCCGTCTATGGGAGCAAGCACTCTTCGCCCTAAGAAATGGTTGTGAAGTATTGAAAAAGAAAAACAATCAAATCTTAAAGAGTGCCAAATTTTACAAGTAGCTATTTAGACCCATTTGTCTTGAAAAGGAATATGGATCTCTAACTAGTGAAATGTATGGTGTATGGAGAAATCCAAACTATACTACATTGTTTCGACAAATCCAAAGTGATCAACTCACAATGTTGCACTTTCATGAAATGCAAACTGCTTTCGGTAAAGCACCATCTCCTGCATCCCTAGTGACTCTCTTCATACCTTTTAGAATTAAGTAGTTGTTTATTTGCAGATTTTAGGATTAGTTTTTAACCATTTTTTTGTTTCAATTAAATTGATTTTATTCGACATCCTATTTGTCGCCTAAATAGTGAAGAGCCTTGTAATGTCTGCGATCACCTAATTAGAGAGAACCTTCAATCCTGGCATCGATATCCTGATTTCTAGAGTCCACTTTATTACTTGTATGACCCGTGCACTTTATGAAAGGGGTTGAGGTTGGTGAATACTTTTCATTTCAATTTTTCTGAAAGTATACTTACTTTTGTTTCAAATCGCTTTTGAGTATTTACTAGCTATCTTCACTCCCTTGACCATATTTTCACATATACATCATTTGGTCTCCCAACAAGTTTTTGGCGCCGTTGCCGGGGATTAGATAATAGCCCTTGGTAATAACGTCATAAATTTGTATATATGTCTTGGTGTCATTAATATTTCTTTACGCATGTCAGGATTACGCGTCACTTTCTCTCATTGGTGCTGACATTTTATAAGAACGGTGATTTGCTAATTTAGGCAATTTTTTTATTTTTTTTATTTTTTATTTTTTTATTTTTTTATTTTTTATTTTTATTTTGCTGTGAGTTACTTAGGTTTTTTTTTATTATTTTATTTATTTTACTTTATTTTTACTATTAGTATTTTTGTACTTTCTTTTCTTTTTGTTTTTCTTTCGCATTTGTAGGTACTCATGGAGGAATATTCAAGTGAAGATGGAATCACCCATAGAAGCCAAGCTTCTGACTTCTCTTTTTATTCATCATTTGAATCAAAGAACTCATAATGACCCACTCATGGAACAAGGAGTATTGCTCATCAAGGGAGCTCAACCCCACATTTCAAAAGAAAAAGAGTTGCTTCAGTTAAGAAGCGTAATTTTACCGACATGGATGAGAACAAGAAGATGAGTAGTCTTCATGAGCTGAAATTCCAAGATTTACATACCTTCCAAGTCAACACTAGTGCTAGATTGAAAAAAATAGAAGGTCAAATTAGACACTTAGTCCAAGCATTCAAGGATCAATCTTCTAGGACCTCTCCTAGCAATACTTTGAAAATCCCATTGAATGCATGGATGCTCATTTCCGAGTAATGTGCGTAAATTTCATATATCAAATCAGTAAGAAGGTGAAATGAGCCTGAAATTGGTGAACAACACACTCCTAAACAACTTAGGAGGATGAAGAGCCATTGCTGGATAAACTGAAATTTGGAAGAGAAAGTCAAGTAATGGCTATTGAAAACATTTTGGTGAAGATTGACACATTCACTCTTCCCCATCGATTTTGTGACTGGGCATTGAAGGGATCTACAAAAGTCTCACATACTAAGGGAGACCACTTCTTTCCTCAAGCCAAGCATGGATCGACATCAAAAGGAGAGCCTAATTGCCAGGTGAGGAGAAAGCAAAGTTCAATCTTCACCAACCATTACCTTGGACGGAGCAAGAAAGAGACACAAAGTGAAAATTCGCAGCTTTGCTTCAATCAAAAGGGCACATGTTTGAGCGGGGGCCCCTTACATAAATGTGTTTACACTACTTCACACAGAGGGACCGGTTGAAGAAATTGTGGTCAACCACCACCCATAATTAAAGGATTTTGAGTTTCTTTTTCCCCTCTTCAAAAAGTCCGAAAGAAGACATCCTCGAGCTGAATGGTTATGAAGGGAAGTGCTTTCCCAAGATGGTGATTGGTCAAATGGAAGCACTAGTACTTCTTTCCAATGAGCTCCAAATCGACCTAAAACGGAGCAATTCTTCAGAGGCAACCTAAGCCAGGCAATAAGGATTCTATCCATTCTCTTTCTTTTTCATATTTTTGGCTATTTTATTTGTTACTGCTTTACCGCCGATGTATTTCCAGCAGTTGTTTTTAACTTTTGTTGTTAGTGTTTTCTTAATAAGATAAGTTTGAAGCTCAACATGTTGTCATGACTAGTTTGCAAGAGTGAAGGCAAGAAGTTGAAAAGTATCGATGTAATTATAGTGCTTGAAGTGTAAAAAAATGGACTGAGATTGCCTATCAAATTTCTGTGTTTTTGAGATGAAAAGAACCAAATTGAATCAAATATAAAGTTGGAAGGTTCATGATAATGCTTGAGGAGAATTGAAGACAAGAGATGAGTTTAAGCATGAATGAAAGAATTAAGGGTTGCTATTGGAGGAATTTTGAGAATATATGCTACGAAGGACTTTAATGATAGCAAGTGATATGCAAGAGACAAAGCAAGCGAGAACCTAAGGAGTCAAGAAATCATCACACGGACAACATTGAACATTCTGATTTTTCTGTATTGATTGAGGCTCCAAACGGTTCACCAAATTTCATGAGCACATTCTACATTGAAAGAGCTTCCAACCAGTCCTTGCACATCCACTCGAGCTAAAATGAAGGAGATATGAGTATAACAAGTTGGATAAAAAACAGGGGAGTTGAGCAGAATTGTTGACGTGACCAGCACCACAGTCACGAAAACAGAGGCTTTTTAACCCTTTAAAACCCATTTTTCTTCTTCCTACTTTATACTCTATCTTTCCATACTCTTTCCCCTCCAACCTTGCAACTTCCAACCACTCTCAAATTCATTTCCCATCCACTCAAATCCTAAATCACATTCCTCCCCAAATCCATTTATCATCTTCAAGTTTCAAAACCCATCACAAACCTAATAACCTTACCTTTGTTGAACCCAAATTTTCCATCCATCATTCCAAGCATCAAATAGGAGTTACAATGGAAGAAAATTTTTGTGCTTGGATTGTTTGTTTTTGGGTTCTTTGTGGATCATTGTTGATTGTGAGTGATTTGCATGTATTGAAGGAGGTTTCAAGAATCAAAACTCACTCATTTGAGGTGAAGGAAGTCAGCACACCCAAGTAAGCCTGGAAAATGTCAAAGCCACTTTACGGCTCCAAAGAAGCAAAAAGAGTATATATCAAGGGGTATGGCCACTCAGCCTGTGTCAATGTCCAAAATCATCAAGGTTCCTATTCAAAGTGGCCAAGACTACAAAGGGGAGTTCACTTTCCCAACTCTCTTTATTTCTCTTTTCTTTATCATTTCCTTTTGCTCATTGCTGACATTTATAGGACAACGTTCATCTCAAAGTTCAAAGTTTATTTTTTGTTAGTTTATCATGTCACACCCCACATGTTGAAAATGACAACTTTGGAGCATGAAATTTTCTCGGTGCTTTTATGGATAATGACTTTGTTTGATGCTTCATAAACTTACATCTTACTTGTATATTTTTTTAGTTAGAGTTTATTGAGTTAATTGAGTTTTATTGAGTTGTCGTGATGTCAATATGACCATAAATGAACTCCTAGTATATGGACAATATTAGAGATAATAGGGACTTAATGCTTAATGAGTTATCTCTTTAATAGGCTATTTAGTCATCGGGTTTCTCAAAATCCATGCACGTGGTCAAGTACCTTGAAAAGTTTGCTTGCCAGAGAAGGTTTATGAGAATCCATCTAATTTTGATCTCCATAGGCTCTAGAACTCTGTTCTATTATCGCTGGAGGCGAAATCCCAGGCAACACAACAATTGAGAAATGATATGTGCCATCCTTGGAAAGATTGTGCCTTTTCAAGCTAACCCTATTAATATGCATATGCATATTCCTCTAGTACCAAGATGTCGAGCCCAAAGAGCCAAAATTCGTTTATAAAAAAACCAAGTTTGAAGCCAAAATAACCTTCCTATACATCACTATCCCTCAATAAAGAACCAAACTCACCCATAACATGAGGATTTGAACATAATTGAGAAATGGGTGAGGAGTAGGTTTGGGGGAGTTATTTTTCCATAGGAAAAATAACTCCAAATTGGTTGAAATGAGTTGTTGAAAATCAGAAGAAGTTGTCAAAAAAAAAAACTTAAAAATATCAAGTGTAAAAGAAGCAAAATACAATAAAAGTCAAGGAAGAGTGAGTCTACTGTAGCCTTCCTTCCCTCAGAGCAAGTAATCCTAAGGGGTGTCTCAACACCTAATACCCCATACACTGCCTGGGAGCTATTGATTTAAAGCTCATATGGCTGGGTAGCTTAAGGTTTTGACATCGCACTACTCTAATAACCTTGTCTTAAAGAAAAAGGCTTCTTGATGTTTGCTGAAAAGAACGTTGCACTTGTGCGTAAAAGTGATATGAGGAGTATGGAAGGATGCACCTAACAGATTAGTGTCTGAGAGTGTCACTATGCCGATGGTAAGAATCAGATTATAGAGTCGCCACGCAAAAAATATGTATGTTTGGGTAAGCCTTTAGCCTAAATGACTACTTCCTCAACTACCCCTACCCAAGCCTTTACATTTACAAGCTTATAAAGACCTACTCGATCTTGAGAATTGTGTGTGCCTACATTAAGGGAGGATAAGAACAACAAGCCTATGGAACCTACATAAATTATCTTAGGAGATCCGCATACTTATCTCAATTCTCATAAACTCATCTAGCTTGCAATTGCTTGGATTGGGGAAGACCACACACAGAAACACTAGTGAGAACCATGATCTAAATTTTTCATTATGAGATAATTCACTATTAAAATGAATAAATTATCTTGATCATATTCTCTATATTCCTAGTAAGGGTAATTTTATGACACATATCACATGTCTCTTGCAAAGCTTGATTACTTCCGCCTTTGGTTAAATAAAAAGGTGTGAAATTGAACTCTTCTCTTCCATTGTCAGACAAGCAACTTCTTTCTTTTCGCTTAAATTACAAGAAACTTCAAGTTTAGCGTTTGATGAGTGCAAACTCATCTATGTTTTGAGTTCATTTCACATGTTATTTTGTGTATTTTATATCCATATTCATGTAAAACTCATAAAATTTCCTAAACTGGTTTTGTAGGATTATTGATGAAAAGCAAGTGATTCGCAAGAAATGAGCAATATATTTCCAAAAGAAGAAATAATCGAGAGTCTCACAACAAGGCCATTGGGAAGATTAATTTTTCTGTACCATCTGAACATCAAATGGTTCAAATTCCATCATGGCTGCATTCTACATTCAAAGATCTTTCCAACGAGTACTACACGCCCCAAACTGAAGTTAAAACGAAGAAGTTACGCCTCCAGAAGTTGTATAAGAAAAACCGCTTGCCGCCCGTGAAATGCGCCGCTGACAGAAAAGCCGTGTCGCGACGTAAAGTCAGGTCGTGACGTAGATATTGGTGTCGCGACACCGCCTTTGCGTCAGCGATGTAAAAGTCGGTGTCGCGATGATTATTTTTCGTGTCGCGACACCATTTCGTGTCGCGACAGTAGTCAGGTCGCGACGTAAAGCCGGTACTGCACTGGGAAGTTAAGCCAAGAAGAATTTGAAAAGGCCGAAAATTAAGTTTTCGACCTAATTTCAAGCCCATTTCACCCTAGGAATATATATATACCGCTTTTTTAGGTAAAGAGGCAGGCGAAGATCAAGAGCTCTCTCTGGTTTCTTCTCTAGACTGCCCATTTTTTCCATTTTTTCGTAGGATTTTGAATTTTTTAGATTCGAGAGCGCTTAGAGCGTATTTTTGTTTCTATCAAGATATTTCTGTCAGATAATAGAGATTCAATACTGGCTGCCTGCACAAAGACGTTTTAAAAACTGATTTTTCTTCTCTCGGGTTTTCTCTCTAAACCGCTCATTTTCTTAGTTTGTCAAGTATTTTTATTTTTAATAGATCTAGAATAATGAGCGCATTTTATTTTTATTGAAGAGATTTTGGTGTCGTACTTATATTCAATTTATTTATCGGCTGAGGTGAAAGACGAAAGCCAACTGGTTTTTTCTTTCTTTCTTGATTTCTTTCTTCATTTTCTTACTTTTATTTGATTAGTGATGATTGAAATCCAAGAATGGAACACAAACACCCTGGGCTGGGGATTAATTGTTGAACATTCGTAGATTGCAAACTTTTCAAGTATTTTGTGGGTTTGAACCTAATTTATATAATCTGTATAGTTCATATAATGAATTGTTCCTGGTCATTAGTAGCTTATACCCACAAAGAGCCGTATCTTGCTCTCCGATTTCCAGAGGCCCTCCTGAGGACAGAGATGGAGAGATTCCCTCGAGAGTAAAAAGTTTAATCTCAGTGGGTATGGTACAGACTAATATCTTGGAACTATTGAACTCGAAAAATTACTTGATAGATCACTAATTTACTCATGGTGTGAGGATTACCAGATGATGTATCAAATTTTAGTTGACCGGAGGTTCTCCTTAGTCTCGATGAAAGGATCTTGATCCCGTGTTAGCAAAGATTCAATCAAGGAGAGATAGAAAATTTTATTAGATTTGAAGGACGAGATACCAATTACATTGGAGAAGGTTTGCATTATCCTCGTCATGTGAGCAAGAATTCTTCGGCCTCTAAGAAAATGGTTGTGAAGTATTGAAAAGAAAAACAATCAAATCTTAAAGAGTGCCAAATTTTACAAGTAGCTATCTAGGACCCATTTGTCTCGAAAAGGAATATGGATCTCTTAACTAGTGAAATGTATGGTGTATGGAGAAATCCAAGCTATACTACATTGCTCTTGGACAAATCCAGATTCAACTCACAAATGTTGCACTTTCAAGGAAATGCAAACTGTTTTGTAAACAATTATCCCCATCCCTAGTGACTCTCTTCATACCTTTTAGAATTAAGTAGTTGTTTATTTGCAGATTTTTAGGATTAGTTTTCAAATCGTTTTTGTTTCAATTAAATTGATTTTATTCGACATCCTGGTCGCCAAATATACAAGAGTTCTTGTAATCTGGTGATCAAATTCCAATTAGAGAACCTTCATCCTCGGCACGCAGCATCCCATTCTAGAGTCCAATTTTATTACTTGTATGACCCGCACTTCATGCGAAGTGGGTCGGTGGTTGTAATACTTTTCATTTCAATTTCGAGCATAATTTTACTTTGTTTCCAAATCGGCTGAGTATTTACTACATTCACTCCTCACCATATATTTTCACATATACATCATTCGTCTCCCAACAAGTTCGCGTCAAGGTCGTGATTAGATAATAGCCCTTGGTAATAACGTCATAAATTTGTATATATGTCTTGTGGTCACTTAATCGCCGCCAAATAATAAGTTTTTAATCTCCGATGTTTTGTAATTAAATTAGCCATGTATAAGTATTTGTATACGTAAATGGGACTCTGTATATGTGTATAGATTGTGATGGACACCACTCCGGTGGTAGTTCTTTTGTATATGTAAAATGATTTTTTGTTATTACAGAAATTATTTGTATACTACAGGTACAAGTACAGCTCTGAGAAAGAATAGGTCAATAAGAGTCCTAGTATATAAACATAGATAGACAGTATCACGCCCCGGACTTCGGGTTCTGATCCGCTAACTAAGTTCGAACCTGATCCGGCAAGGGATAATGGTTCCAGCCCATGTTCGGGGACGTAGGATACTTGGGCCTCCTGCGGGCTTGATCCGTCGACCTTTGAATAATCGTGGATGGGCCAAAAGCCACTGCACCCACAATGCCCCACTTTTTCTCCGCCAATGGGAGTTCGATCTTCCCCGGCTGGAAAAATACCATGTTTCTAAATCGCTTGTCGCTGGGGAATCCGGGACCGCTAATGCTCATGTTCCAACAATGCACGCTTTCGGAGTTTTCTATCTTTGGTAGCACATTGAGTACGACTTTTCGAGTTTCCCACTCGTTCATAACCTCTAGCAAAAGGTCGCGCGATGGGTTTTTTATCTCACCGGCCGTTTTGAGTTTTGATGTATGGCTAAATATCGCTGATGCCGCACAGGCTTTTCTCGATTGATCCCAGGCTGAATGTGATGCTGACGTAGGTCGGCCAGCGATCTACCAGAACGTTATGGAGCAAAGCACTTACTGAGGGTATTTTCTTGCGCCTTATATGTCCCTTGGGTGGTTCGCGAACTTGATGGAGAACGCCCTCAAATCGATGAAACCTCATTCCATGTTAAGCCGCATAAGCCCCTTTGTATGCCCCTTCGCTTTGGGGGCTTTTTATTTTATTTTTTTAGCTCATAGCACAGAAATTTTTTTCCTTCTTCTCTTAGCCTCTCATGATAGGAGCTTCTTCACTCTTTTCTTCTTGCTTTACCTCTCTTCTTCTCCTTCTTTTCTTCCATTTCCTCTTCTATCTTCGACTTTTGCCCTTTCTAGGCTCCATTAACCTTAACGGGTTATGTAATTGCCTTATGCTCAGCCACTTCTGGATGGGTTAAGTGTAATTGTGTATGCCATTTGGTGTAATAAATGAAATTGTGTTTCAAAATTTCTGTTTTCAGACGCCTTGTTTTTATTGTGCTTGGCTAACTAGTCATCAACGTGAACTAACTTCTCAAGGGTTACGACGCTTGGATGTTGATTAATTTGAGGGAAGGATTCGCCTTATGGTACTCACATCGGGCCTAGCTAGGTTGTTCTACTTCTAAGTTCGTCTACAGGAGAGGTGGTGCGAAGGGCCTCGGCCTCGTGGCCCACGAACCCGGCCCATACCGCTCACCGTGCCTCAAAGTGAAGCGTCGTCGATCTCGAATCGTCAGCGGCCGTAGGTGCCAGACGCCACACAGTGGAATCATAATCTCGACTTTCGTGCCTCGTTCTTCCCCCTATCTTCCGTGCAAGCCTCGTTTTGTCCCGGCACATTAGATTCGATCAAACATGTGTCCAACCACCTGAACGCAGAGGTGTTTTTCGCACGCTAGAGCCGGGGGATTTTCCTGCCCGTGGTTGATGTGCGTCGCCTTTTACCAATTTTGCATTACGACATGGAACCGACTCTCCTCCTCTCCTCGTTTTTCTGTCACCGCTTATAATATGGCGAGAGGTCAAGAAGAGACTTCAGTCCACAGCTGGCGGCATTTGCGAGGCCCCGGCCGGGATACGCCTTCTGTAAGAAACATCATTTCTTCTTTGTCTATGGATGAGTTGAGGTCTTACTGTCATATTCCTGATAATATCAATTTTGAGTCACCGGACGGCCTCCGCCGAGTCCACCATCTGGGTAGCGAAGATGGCAAGATATTTTACCCGGGGAACAAATTACGCCCGGGCTTTGCTTTCCCGCTTCGCTCCTACCGCGCCTCCTACACGCCTTCCGAGCGCCGCTTGCTCGGGTCTACATCCGAATATTATTCTGATCCCCACCAAAGTGTACAGAGAGACTCAACCTTCTTTTACCAATTGGACATTTTGTTGCAGAAGTTTTCTATTTACACATCAAGTCGGTGCACCCAGGTCGACTATCCTCGGGCCGGCCCGTGAGCCTCCACGCATTGTTACCCCACTCCCGACCACCTGCCATCAAGGCGGCGGCGCGATCTAGTCAAAGCAACCACGGTATGAGACCCTAGGCTTCCTCCTAACCTCCAATTTACTTTGAACCGAGCAATTTCATTCCCCATTGCGAAACACCAGGGATTTATATCGTCAGATGTTTACCCTACATATTTTCTTAATAAACACTTTTTCGTGCAGGGAAAAGCCGGAGAGGTAGACTAGTAAACTTGGTGGGGAAAGCTGGCTTCAAGAACATCTTGTTACTTAGATTTTCGAGCTGAACGACATCACGAATTCTCTTAATCGTGAAGAATCTTGTGAGCTGAGTCGCAATCCCCTCTCCTTCTATATTCTTCCAGTTATTCCTCGCCTCTTCCCACAGAAATATTGGAGGGCCAATACGCATGTCACAATCTTCCGAATCTTAAGGTCCCCGGGTAGCCTGCCTTCAACCCAGATCTTGATACTTTATGTGAACCGGACCCAGGATCGCCTCGGCCCGATGAAACCCTCTCCGGCTGTGACAGACTCTCGCCCCGCCCAAGCACCCAAGGAGGCTGACAGGGGCAGCCGTCGAGCCTTCCTTCTACGAAAAGGGTTCCCGCCCTACTCCCCGGCATCCAAGAAGTGGAAGGCGTAGCCGAATCCGTGAAGAGCACTGCAATGGGGTGGAAGATTTGCCCTCGGGCGCCAATATTCACCGCTCGCTTAGCGTAAGAGGAAGAATAAGAGGACGAGATGGCTGACCTTGTTCATAACTTCCGCGCAGCAAAATCCGGAAAGCTAGTTCTCCAAGAGGGCAACCGATGCACCCCGAGGTGGTCAAGAGGTCGATCAACCACCAATCGACTATAGCCTGAAAGAGCAAAGATACTTGTTACGACTGTTTGAGAGACTTGGCTTTCACATTAACGACTTATGAGACCGCGCCCTGGGTGGAGTTATTAGGAGATCCCCAACTCATGAGGAGGTCCACAGGGCATTCTCCGAGCATCAGCAAACACCAAATAAGGCCAGCATCTTCCCATCCGCACAAGAGTCATCGCTGACCGCCGCCGCCAGATTCCTTTTATTCCTCCACAAGGCTAGGCTCCCCTCAGATAGGTGACGCCCGGGCCTGGGGGTGCCCAGAGATTATCAATCACTGGAAGCCAATCAACCTGGGCGAGATCCTGGTCGCCCATTTTGAATAAGTATACCTAGCAATGCTTCGGATTCCAGTAGAGATGCGGGCCGAGGGGAAGGGTGAAAAATAAGCCGTTTGGATCTCTACCTACGCTTGGAAGGAAGATCTCAAATAGGTGGTCGGTGACCTATTACGTCGACACGCCAAATCGCAACTTGTCCAATCAGCGTAGGCCGGGTAATGTTCGGTCGGCATCGTTTAAGATTACTACCGGCCTATTGCCTTGTTTTAATGCGTTTCAAGGTCGTTACGCTATCCTAACATAACCTACCAACATCAAGAGTTCCAAACTCGGCTGAGGGATGTGGAGGTTATGCTCTACACCCAATCGTATCATTTACCACAGATACCGAGCGCTTCCTTAGCCGGGCGTAGTCAAGCTCACTGCGCCGGAGAATGAGGCCAAAGGAAGCGCTGAATGGATGGCCCGAAGTGGGAGGCTCTAGAGAGATGGCAGCCGCCGCGACGCCTGGCCGGCCCAGATGGATGCCGATGCGCAAGGAGTGCCGTGGCGGGCTGCAGAGTCCGTCAGTCGGGTCCAAAACGCCCGGAGGTCAGAGCAGGGCAGTGGTGGCGCGAAGACGAAGCTATCCGTCTGGTCGACGAATGAGTCTCTTTGCTACTAGAACTCGGGGACTTGTAAGGATGAAGTGTTCGCTATCCGAGCAGAGGCCCTTAAAGAGAAAAAGGCTCTTGAGGAGGCTTACGAGAGAAGCCTCACGTGATCTTCAACTGCCATGGGTATGGCCACTGGTGCTTTACCATATTTATGGTTAACTCGAAGTCTCGGATGGGATGCTGACACATCTAAGCCATTATCTCCGGAGTTTTTTTA
This sequence comes from Tetrastigma voinierianum, assembly GCA_016808115.1. NCBI lineage: Eukaryota > Viridiplantae > Streptophyta > Magnoliopsida > Vitales > Vitaceae > Tetrastigma > Tetrastigma voinierianum. The sequence goes on from JAEQBH010009128.1 coordinate 65,965, forward strand.
TTAACCCTCGATGCTCCCTAGGTGCCGCCTCTCACTACACCGCATCCATGGGGATGTTTGTTTTGGCTAAGCAAGAATGAACCAAAAGAGGGAGGCCTCGCCGTATTTCCGAGACGATATCAATGAGGCGCGAGCATCTCTTTGCCGTCGAGTCGGGGCGTAATGTGCTCGTTTTCTCCGTCAAAGTAACTAAGGAGCGTGGAGGAGGATGATGTTTCCGGTTGTATTTTGTGATCGCTTGAGCCTTGTTCCTTCACCTATGTTTACGCCCGCTTCTAATTGTTTTGAAACCAAGCTCAAATAAAAGCATGTGGTTAATAAGACAAAGCATGTTGTTTCATTAATCTAATGTGGGTGCTTTATTTTTATTGAATCAAATAATTAAGTTAATTTAGCCGGGTGAGAAAATATGTACCTTGAGAGTAGAATATAGATCAGATCCGGATGAACACTCCGGTAAGTAAGGTTCATTGGCCCCTCTTCCATTACTTCCTTACCTGGGCTTCGTGGGGAACCAGCTGGGCATCAACCATACTGGGCCGGTAGGACATCAACCTTACCCGTGGGCTTTATGAACCAGCCGGGCATCAACCATACTAAAGCCTGCAGATAACAACCTTATTTCTGACTTCTGGAAAATAGAACCAGCTCGGGCATCAAATCCATACCGGGCTTCTGCAGGACATCATCAACCTACCCGCTGTTATGAACCGGCCCAGGCATCAACCATACTAGGCCTAGAGGGACATCAACTCCTTACCTCGACGGTAATGAGCCGCATCAATCCATACCGCCGTAGACATCAACCTTACCTGAGCTTTGTTATTAACCAGCTGGGCATCAACCATACTAAAGCCGCACACCAACTCATCTCTACTCGCTATGATAACCAGCTGGCATCAAACTATACTCGAAATTATAGGACATCAACCTTACCTGCATTTTGTAATGAAAAATCGAGACTGAACCAAGAAAATGAATCATTCTTTATCGATAAGACCTTTGGCATAAAATTCCACATTCTGTGCACGACGCTCGTCTAGCTATTCATTTTTGATATGCGTGTTACAATATACTCACCTTCCTGGGCCATCAACTTTCCTACGATGGATCAATTGTGTTAAAACTTTTCTTAGAACCGCCGTGCCTCATTGAAACGTCGCAAGCCACCCATCTGCTGTATGTGTTTTCTAGCTCATGGCAGTATCGATGCTGTCCGCATACCGCCGCTCGTAATTCCATCTACCGGTCTAGGTCTTCACTACGACCCGCTCGACCGTCTGCAAATCGTCTAGGCGCGGCATGCCGACATTTCTATCGGGACTATAGCCTTCCAGCCCACAAGTGAGCCGCGTGAAGGGGATATACCACTGGTTTCGCGTTATCGCTCTATAGTTTTTCCAAAGCACCTCGAGTTCATCCACCCATTTTCCTTTAGTTGAGTCTAACCGCTTTTTGGGGCGGTCAACAGAGTTTTATTAGAAGCTTCGCTTCGTCAAGGTTTCACGGATACCGCGGGTGGAGTATAGGATTCTTTATTTTTAACTCCCGCATAAGTTCATGGCGTCTTGGCCATCAAATCGAGATCGTTGTCTCGATACTATTGCTTCGGGTATACCGAATCAACAGACGATATTCTTTCCGTATGAATCAGTGACATCCTTCTTATCTTTAATTTGATAATGAAAGCTCTACTTTTATCCACTCTAAGGTTTAAATAATCGGCTACCAAAGAACAATTTTTTTTAGCTGTGCGAGATAGAAGCTGCCCGACTATGTCACCCCATCGGGTGAAAGGTCAAGGGCTCGCAATGGAAATTTAGTCCCAAAGTGCGGATCTCAACAAGGCGGCTAGTCAGCCGAATCGATCACACTTTCGCATTTAGCCTGGGTGGGTGCTGGGATCTCATGGTCACACAATACCCCCGAGCAGGCTCTATGTGCCAATGTTCTCGTCACCTGATGATTAATACATATCCCTTCATGCAATTTGGCCAATATATATTGTCCCCTCGCTCTGCAGTTACACTTTAAGGCACGGCTGCCTAGTGGACCGTTTAAACAATCGCTTCGTTAACTAACGAGAACCTCGCTCTTCGATTTGATCCTTCCGAGCTTTGCTCATCATCGGGAGTTCTCCGTGCTGACATAATTACACCAAGGGGTCCATCCAGAGGCTGGAGACCTCAGCCCACCTAACTACCCGAAAGTAGACACTGATAAATCCACTGATAGTAGATGGGCGTGAACACCAAGCTTCACATCAAGAGAAGTGGGCATACACACGCGCCCGCTTTCTCATTACAACTCGGGGTGGATGTGTTCGAAGCCTGTGTTTGTGAAGTCGCTTCAAACGCTGCTTGACCAAAGATACATACTCTGTTACGGGGTCTCGTGACTCATAGTCTTCAAGCACTCCACTCTACCACCAATCGAGAATAACTTCGACCTAGTTCGTCGGGCTAACACAAATAGTTGGGCGGTTCACTCCGGCTAGGATGGCCTCATATTCTCGATTCAAGAAATAGAGGCGTTAGTTTCAACGATAGCTTGCTCCTCAATTTTTCTCCCGATCGCCACTGGTAGCCGAGATGCCCGCTTCACATTAAGGGTCAACTACTGAAGTCAAGCCTTCGCTCTCAAGCCCGGATTGGGACGGCAGAAAATCTACCAGCAACCCGTCCTTTAGCTAGTCAGCTTGCACCGACTACCGAATTTGCCTTCCAACTCAATTGCCCATCGCCCCATCCTCCGACAAGCCTGCTCAGGGACTGCAGGCTCGCCGTTGGGCGCCGGCCACACAACAACGGGTGTGCTTAAGCATAGCGGTTTCTCGCTACCCGAGAGCCACGCCGCCGCTCGGGCCGTGGTCAGACGCTTCTACGCTGGCCAAGGACTTGCCACAAAAATACTAGCCTCTCGCTTTTTATTCTCATCTTCGAATAGTGTGGCAACACTCATCGAGATTCCAAACCGCTAAGTACACGGCAAGAGTGTTTCGTGAGGGCCTCGCCAGCAAGGACCGAAGGTTTCGAAGATACTATCGGATAGCTACGAGGGCTTCATCACATTCCCTATTCCATCCGCCCGGTCAGTTTCGAGGGCAAAGAACGGTTTAAACTAGCGATAAACTAAGAGATGAACTCGTCCTAAAGCCTACTAACCGACCAATCAATCGTTGTACTTTCTATATGGAGTCTAAATTCCAAGATACTCTGTTGAGCGGGGTTGGCTTCTATACCCCTCTGAGTCACCATGAAACCTAAGAATTAGCCCGCGCTAACTCCGAAGGCCCATTTTGAGGGATTGAGCTTCATACCATATGCCCTTAAGAGTTCAAAAGCCTCTTGCAAGTGTCCGGGGCCAGGGAGTTCTGGCATTTTCGACTTTACCAAAGATGTCATCAATGGGGAACTCATGGTTTTTCCGAGTAGCGGCCTGAACATCTTGGTCACTAACCTCTGATACGTTGCCCCGACATTCTTTAAGCCAAATGACATCACATTGTAGCATAACAAATTTCAGGTGATGAAGGTCGCTTTCTCCCGCCCATGTAATGCACGTGTTCATGATATCCCGAGAAGGCATCCGTGACGACAACATCCCATGCCCTACGACGCCAGCCAACGCATCTAGTCTATCCCCGGTAATGGAAGTCGTGATTTCAAGATGGCCTCGCCGATACATCCGTAGTCCACGCATACTCTATTTTCCGCCTTTTTCGGGACTACCACTACACGTCGCCCATTCCGTATACTTTATCTCCCCGATGAATCCCGCCCAAAAGATTATCCACTTTACTTGAATGGGAACCCCGATGTATGACCGGCGGAACGCCTCACTTACCTAACCCGGGGCCGGCCGAGGGATGACATTCAATTTGTGAGAGGCGCAGGCCTGATCGACAGCCACCATAAATCAGGTCCAGCTAATACATCCATATCAGGAGCAGAATCGGGCCGCATTTTGCTCCTTCTCCGCACCAGATAGGAGAAAACTAACATAGGTGGATTTATCCCCGCCAATTCAGTGGACATCGATCTGTGTGGGTCGACGACCAATCAAGCCCCGTTTTCTACTCAGCCAGGGCGGCGATCTGTGAGTTGCTATTTGAAGCTCCGGTTCGAGGGGCTGAGCGCGAGCTGCTTTTCTCAAGTTTTGCACTAACACCAGAGCACCGCCGGGCATGGGGCTGTCGTCAGGAGATCAATTGCCCGAAGATCGTCGTGATAGTCGATCATTTGAAGGTAGGTTTCACGACATCGCCATCGCATGCCCATGCTTCGACAAATGCACAACGAATTACGCCCGTGTCCTCGACAATTGAAAAACAAAACTTATTGAATCATCGCCCTCAAGCAGACGAGAGAGTAATGTCACCCATTGTCACTATGGCAACTACCGGAGCTCGATAGATTCTCGCTAATCGAACTCACCCTTGGCCCAAAGAGGCCCATCTTCAAAGCCGCGCTATAATGGTGCCTGGCTGTTACCGCGTGTCAAATTCAAGATCGGTGAACATCAAAATCATTGATACATAAAGTAAGTACAAGTGCATCATGGTGTGGAGTAATGACCCTGGACGAGTTAATAGGGGGAAAGGATATAGGGCCGTCGATCGACTGAATTGCTTTGCTATTGTCCGGGATGTAGATGGTGTTTACCCAGGCTCGGACTATGGCTGCATGCAATAGCCTCTTCTTCTGGAACTTAGACTGATACTGATCGTTAGTCGGTACGCCCAGTATGTAGTTTATGGAGGGCCGAGGTTTAGGAGGGAGCTCCCATCACCGCCGCCGCCTCGATCACAAGGGCGTGCCTCGCCTACTCGGGATCGTTTCCCCGATATATCTCCCCGAGGTGGCCTGACCGATTACTTCGATCAGAATTTCAAGCTTCGGCATCATTGGTCTCGCGCCGCGGGTCTCTCGCGTGATAATCACACCTTAAAGATTGTCATACCGTATGGATCCGATTGATGGGTGTGGGCCATTTAAAAGTCGAGGTGATCCCTGATGAGCTAAGGAGCCTCACAGCAAGAGAGATGTTCGTATGGGTAAACTCGCGGGGTTCGCTCTTTCTTGACTGGTCCTTGAGCGTTTCGTGCTCCATTCGGCTCCTTTGTTAATGTCGACTTTAATGGCCGACTTACTACTTCGCTGATCAACACGGTTTGGGAGGTCGCTTCGAATATTGTCCTCAAATGTTGAATATTTATCCGCCCGTCTGTACAATTCTTCCATCGTCGCTGGAGGATCCAGAGATAGCGAGTGGAATAATGGGGTTGTCGGCCCAAAGCTCCTTCGAAAATTCTGGAGGATCGCATCCATGTTGTAAGATTCAATCTGTTGGATGGTCCCTCTAAATCTTCGGGTGAAATCGCGAATGGACTCGTCCTCCCGCTTGAAGATGGTTTGTAGGGAGCTGATGTTTCCCTTATGTCGAATCGAGCACAGGTATTAGGAAACAAATGATGCCCACAACTCACTGAACGAGTTGATAGATCCCCTCGGAAGTTTGTGGAAATCGCCAGTGGGGGCCCTTCGTTGTCAGAACACTTGCATAGTGTTTCGCCATCTCCCGCTGGCTGAGTATCTTGGCCTGGACAAGTGGGAGCATGTGGTCATACTGACGACGAGCCCATCATACACGTGCAAACGCATCACCCATCAAGCCACGCACGGTTCAGCTTAGATGTACCGTCAACAGGAGGATAGCATGTCTTCAAGTCCCCAAAGTAGGATGGCATGTACGGCCAGTACCAAGGCAGGATACACGAACAGAATTATGGTGCTGGCGTCCTACGGCCACGCGCAGGAGATTGGGCTCATCCGACCGGGTCGCCTTCATCGACTTCTTCGCACTCGTGGAGGATGCTACTGACGGACGGGCTTAGAATCGGCGCAATGGCTTCTTTTTTATTCACCACTACATTGTTGGGGTGGCGACGAAGCGAGAGCCATCTGAGGATAACTTTGTCGTCCGGCCATCAGATCATTTTTCGCCAGCAGATCGCCGTCATTTTATTATATTCGACCGGGTAGGATGACCGCTTCCTCATGCCACCTCGATCTTTCCGTGACGAAGCCCGCGTTTATCATTCTTCGTTAAGCGAGATGGTCGCGACGGCTATAATTCGTACCATCCGCTCGCCTCGTTTCTTTCGCTTCGGGCTCTACATCTTGACGCCAGAGAAGGAACCGGGTCTTCAAGGACCGACGGTCGGGTCACGCGCCGTAATGATAGGATTCGACAAACCGGATGAGTGAGCGGGAACCACCGACCTACATGAGGATCGCTGATAGTTTCATGGAAGCCCCATCAGAAGAGACTTTTACTTAGTCGTTCCTTACGCATTTACGCCACCTGTTGCCCTCGATTCTCAGCCTCGATCGTCGCAGCATTAACCTGAAGCAAGTAAGAACTTGCAAAACAGTCAAGGCACCGAGACGATGGTGTGCCTTCTACGGCCTCCGATGCTTAAGAAGCGGCAGAGATGTGTATAGGCAAAAATGGTGTCACTACAGCGCAGTATTTTCACATTACCTTCTATCACACTAAGCCTTATTTATGAAGTGAGGATGATGATCCAATTTTTTTGGAAAAGTAAGGATTGGTTTCCGAAATGGAAGGGAGGCAGGCGCTTCACTTGCGTGTCATCTGTTTTTCCTTTTGCATAGCTAAGTTGTCTAAGTCTTGAACCTTAAGGATTGTTTGATCATATTAAGGGCGGTTACGTACGAGGTTTGGGGGAGGATATGTTCTTGAGCTGCAAGGGATTAGCCAGGAAATCATTGGCTAGCCATCTTCTTAGAGACGCAATGACTAGAAGAGGCGGCCCGAGCAATAATCCTCGGTGTCTTTGTCGTGGACGGATAAACATAAGCCATCTTCAGCCGCGGGTTCAGCCCATGTTCGCACGAGATACTAAGGCCTCCCGCGGGGTTTTTGATCCGTTTCCAAAGCCTTCGAATAATTATGATGTAAATAAAAGCCATCGGGTACCCACAAAGAGTACCACTATGTTTCTATGTTTTTAAAAAACATAACCAAATATATAAGAAAATAGAGAAGTAATAAAAAACAAGGTTTAAAAAAGAAAAATATATAAGTCTGTTTAGATCATATTTTTAAAATATATTTCAAAAATTAAAAATATTTAAAATCTCTTTTTCTAATGTAACAGTAAATTCCAGTATTTTTTTATAAATTTATCATTATTTTCTTTCGCTTTTTTGAAAAGAGTTTATAACTATTTTCTATATTTTTTCAAGGAATATAAATTAATAAATACATGGATACACTTCTTACTTCTAGTTTTTAAAATGAAAGACCTGTGAGAAAGGATAGGAGTTAAGTTATGCAAAAGAATTAAGAAGATATTTTGTAATAAAAATTAAAAATTTTCTGCTATTTAACAGAAGATTATATAATCATTATGCATTTATTCACAAGAGGAAAGACTAATTTTTGTCAATCTATGGTTTTCATTGCTCCTTTCTCACTAAGAGGCCCCTCTGTCCATTCTTTAAAAGAATAGATAGATAGAGAGGCAGAGGTGATATATATATATATATATGAGAGATATGGTTATTCATTTGTTCTTTCATCCCTCCCATTTCTTCACCTCCCAAACACCTTTCTCTCCACCCTCTTCATCACCTCCCGCCTCTTCTGCCTTTAAATTTAAAACATTTAATAAATTTCAACATGTAAAATCAATATTTAGTTTTTTTAATATATATAATAATCCAATGAAGCACTACATTTTGTAGAAAACAAAACTATTATGATAAGCTATGACACAAACTAATTATACACTAGTTTTTCGACGAGATATAACGCCCCTCCCTCGACTCTCGTCAATCGAGGACGCTCGCCACGTAACAAAGAACTATTAACCCGATGATAGTAGTGGGCTCATTTCAAGCATATGTATTCATGAAGACATAAACTTGTAAAACTATCACCATAGCGATGTTTAACTTGTCATGTTTATACATGCTTCGAAGTCACAATCATTTATATTTACACAAGTTCCACTATCTCAAAATATTACATTTACATTTTCATTACAAAAACTAACTGGGACCTACATTAGAAGGACTCCTAGTGTCAGGCCTTGCTTTCGCGTAACGGGATGTCTCCGACGACCTCTTCGCACCTACAAGGAAGAAAACACCAGTAAGGTTTATAACTTAGTGGGAAAACAGATAACAGATATGACCACTTGTGGTGGTACTCAATTACAATATACATTTACAATAATTCACATATCAGAGTATTCATATCTTCCGTAGGAGTACATAACATAAATCTCTTAACATAAGGTACTTGTAGGTACACTACAGAATAGAATTGAATTATGCATTAGCATCAAAGCTAATTACTTTTGTTTTCTTACGTTTATCTGTTTCGATACTTATCATATAAATGCTCACTCGTACAGACCAAAGAACAATGAATGAAAAGACGCAACACAATAGGTACCGTTACAAGACAAGACACATCAACAGAGTGCTGCACCGAATAAACGTGCTCGCAACATCTAAACATGAGCCGCTGTAGCACTACAGCAAGAGCGTCAGACGCTAACTCGACATGCCTATCACATCAAATAAGTGTTCTCACATTAGACAAAATGGAAGCATCTACACATATGCTACTTATTCATTCACCATCCTGGGCCTTAAACACCTTACAATTATATGTGTTTTTGTGAGCTTTTTATACTAGTATTTATAACATCCGCTAGGCTTTATAAAAATGAAAAGCACCTAGATAAGTGATAGCGCAAGTGGGATGTTCTAGAGCGATTCGTATATACATTAGCTTAAAATCATCATCTTCATTATGAAAACAAGCATTGATTAATTTTGGGTTAGGAGGTTCATATATAATTGTTTTAGTGAGAAATCTATGCTCTAAGGCTTTTAATCTTTATCAGTCGTGGAAGCAAATCTTTGCATGCTTAGTTAGTGTAATTTGAGTCCATACTACGATTTTCCATCATCCAAATAGAACCTAAGCGATTAGAGCCGAAAAAGTTAGCAACCTAATTGTCCGTGGATGATATTCTTACTTATTATATTACTTGTGGAGGTGACGATACACTTGCTCTCATATAGGGCATACTATTTTATATAACACGCCACACCTATCAGTTTTTTGGCGCTTTTTCCGGAACTACCAAGTCTTTGGTGATGTCGCGCCGATTCGCCATATGCCTATCTAGAATGTATGCCTTCACTAATACCCCGCTTATATTTTTTTCTTACGAATTATAAATCTTTGAAAATTCCATTACCTTAACCAATGTTTTAAAATCGGATCGACTGGTCAAATCGATCGGACCAGCATGAATGTAAACCCGAATAAATTTGAATTTTCTCAAAATTGGCAAACTGCAAATCACATCGATGCATTACAGATGCATACCTAAAAATTTCTAGATCTCCCTTAACAAATGTGCCTCACCTTTGGATTCGCCCTCACTAAATCTAATTACCTAGACAAATTTCTTCATTGAATTCCAAGACAAAGAGCATTTTTCATTTAATTCTCAGCATGGATGAGTGTTCGACATAAAGCCCAAACGACGGGGAAATAATTTAAGTAAAGTTCATTTAAAATAATTGAAACTTGAATTAGGACGAAATCAATCATCTTGAGGTAGAAACATACTTGGATAGGTCGAGGACACGTGGTGCGATGTGGCCCACTCACTTAAGCCTTACGTAGGGTCGAGGTAAGTGTAAAATAAGTGAAAAAGGATCCCATTTTCCCGGTTCTTGCTCGAGAGCAGAGAGAGAGAGAGAGAGAGGAGAGAGGAGAGAGAGAGAGAGAGAGAGAAAGAGGGGGAAAGAGACCAAGACTTCTCCCCTGCACTATTCCCGTCTTCAGATACCCCCACTTGTCGAGGCCAAGAGGTTCATCTATTTCGGGACGAGGGTTAAGGTCAGAGGTACCAAAAATGAAGGATTTTGACGAATATCCAAAAGAGGATATTCGGGGGGAAATCGAAGTTCTTGTTTAGAGGGTTCTCGACCCCCTAAATTGCTAGGATCATGGTTCAGAGGTAGGACCCTTCCTACTCCGGGGTTTTAGTCTCCATCTTTTAGCCGATTTCGTTAAACAGGAACGTGTTAAAGGTCTGCTCAGCGTAAAAATGCCCAAACCCGATGTTTTGCCTAGGCTAACTCCGAAGCTGCATTTCAAGCTATGTTCCTCGCCTCACCCAGCGGCGTTAAGGCTTGCTATGCTTTCTGTTTGTGGCTGCTCAGCATGCCGCGAGGCCGTATATGGTTTGATTTCGCCTTCTGCCAGGTGGATCGCTTTTTTAGAATACCCCAAATTGTACCCCCTTGTAGTTCTATGACATATTTAGGGTATAATATAAGTGAAATTGCATTATTCAAAATTAAAAAGCTAAGTGTGAAAAGCGGCAAAATAAATTTGACAAATTAAGGGCTCAAAGAACATAAGATAAACAGATTATATGCTATCAGAGGAATTGTGATAAATCGACGGTAAATTCAATGAAGAAAAGGACTAAAATTCAAAAGGATAACAGCTAAAATCCCTTAAGACACCAAAATGTCTTATAGGATAAACATTCTACTCATTTCGACTGGGAGTTCTGTGGTGGCTACGCTTGGGAGAAGAAGCCATCCTCGTGATTTCACTCTTTCGTCAGATCTAGTCTTGTTCAAGTAAGAAGAAAGGAAGCTTTACTGAGAAGTTCAAGAAATCTAGGTTACAAACTATCCTAATTCATTTCTTTGTTCATGTGTGTTAGGGAAAACCCCACTCATTATAAATGTGATTTTGTTCGTTTAAGTCGGCTTTGTGGTCGGTTTTGGAGTTTCTTTTGTTTTGGTTGAAAATCTTCTGATGGAATAGGGCAGAAAGGCCCATTTATGTTTCCTACATGACACTTCTTCACCAAGGCGAAGAAGTGCTCGCCTAGGCGAACCCAAGACCACTCCTAATCATTTCATCCGCTTTAGGCGAAGGTTCATCATTTAAAGCACCCGAGACCACTCTCGACCCCTCGTTTGTCATTTAGTTAGGCGAACCTCACCTTGGCTTCGTTTCTGAACCTATTTTTTGGGCGTAATTTGTGTTCTTTACCCTCTTTCTTTGCTTAGTGTTATCTAAATAAGAATGTGAATAAGAACAATATAACAAGCCTATGAATACATATAATCGTATGTCCGCCAAGATCGAATAGTGAATTAATAGGCACCTCTAATTAGTGCTACAACACTCTCTGATTAGTGCTTTGACACTCTCCTGCTCGCCAGTTATAAGACTTTTACGTTGTTACGACACTTCGCTACGTGGTAAGCACGCTCTATCGCGCTTCACACTCTATTCGCATCGTATTCGCACTCCTTCAAGTACCTATTTGTTTGCGGTCCTCTTATTCATCAAGTTACTGGTCTATACAGACAAAAATTTATTTGATAAGTATTTGAACAACAAAACATAAGAAAATAAAAGTAATCAGCTCTGATGCTAAGGCATAATTATGTTATGTTCAGTAGTGCACCTACGGGTACCTTCTGTCCTGAAATCTCTATTATGTACTCATACGGGAGATATGAATATTCTGATATGTGAATTATTTTAAAGTATATTTACTAAGGACCACTCGTAAGTGGTCATATAGGTTATCCCTGCCTTCCCACTAAGCTATAAGCTAGTACGAGTGTTTCATCTCGTATAGTACCAAGAGGTCGCTAGAGCATTAATCCCACATTCGCCGTACAACACAACAAGTAAGAGTCTTTCCTCGATGCAGTCCTCAAATTGTTTTTGGTGTAATGAAAATGTAGAATGCAATATTTTGTAATAGTGGAACTTGAATAAATCCAAGTGGTTAAAGACTCAAATGTATGAGTAATAAGACTAAAATATGACGAGATCAACAGTAGCTAAACTGCACCGCTCCAAAGACTATTTAGTCCCCTGCAGTAGTGCCAAAAACATGATATTCATCTGATTTTTAAAGTAGACCATAAAACAACAACCAATTTCTAACATTACCACCAACGACTATTCAATCCTAGCAGGAATGCCAAAATCTTGTCTGGTTGGCTAAAATTGTAAGAGAAATGTTTTGATGTATGTAATAATGCAAATTTGTATTAGGTCTAATTTCTTACAAGTGCATAGGTCAAGATAAGTATACTAAAAGTGGATTTTAAGTCCAGATATCATTCCCACGAGGATTGATGAGAGATCGAAGATCAATTACTCCCAACTACTTAAGATCCTTACCATCTAATCACAAGTTCAAAGTTGATTTGTTTAAACTAAAGGAAGAATGACTAATAAAATTTATAACTATCACAAAATTCAAAATGAATCGGGAACTCAAGAGTTCATCGAAAGTTAACACTAGGAAATAGATCAATGTATAATTATCAATTTTTGCATCATTCTATAACATAGTTCAACCATCAGTTTGAAATCTGAACTTTTCAAATGCAAGGTAGTATAGTTTGGATTTCTCCATACACTATACATTTCACTAATTAGAGAACCATATTCCTTCCAAACACATGAGTTTAATCAATTACTTCAGAAGTTATAATCCTTTCTAAAACCGCATTTTTTTCCCACTTCACACCCCTGCTTTTTCTTAAGATCAAGATTCTCATTCCTCATAGACAAGATAATGCAAGCCTTTTCCAATCTAATTGGTATCTCATCCTTCGAATATGATCAAATTTTTATCTCCTTGATTAGATCTATGTTAACACGGGATCAAGATCATTCCATCAGACAGAGGAGAAACCTCTAATCAATTAAATTGATACATCATCCAACTAATCCTCACATCATGAGTAAATTAGTGATCTATCCGAAAAATATTTCAGAGTTAATTAGTTCCATAATATTAGTCTAGCATACCCCTAAGTAATTGCGCTATACTATCAGGAATCTCCATCTCTATGTCACTCAGAGGGCCTCCTAGAAATCAGAGCAAGATAAAACCCCTTTCTAGGTAAAGGCTACTAATATTAAGAACAATTAATTTCAAGAACGAAACCAATTAGATAAATTCAAGATTTCTAACTCTGACATTCTTTTAAGTTGTGTAGAAAATGATAACTAACACCAGTCCATTCCCAGAGGGAGCTCAATCTTTCAATGCCGGATTACAAATAACAGTGACTAACTGATCAAGAAAATTCACTGAAATTGTAAGCAAACTGAAATAAATGAACTCCATAAATTTTTTTAAATTCCATTGAAATCAGACAGTAATGAAAACCACATTTTTACAATGAACCCAACTTAAAACTTCAGCCCAGATCACAAGCCAAATCCAAAGAAAATACTAACTGTAATGTGTCGAAACTAAATCACCGAAAAATAACAAATAAAAAGAAAAATAAAAAGAAAAAGAAAACAATATACAAAGAAGACTCCAAATACCAGATATTCCGTGTTCGACTAAGTCGCATGATAAGGTTCTATGTGCTTCTATTTGCATTTTCTACCATGGTTACACTTCAAGGTTAAATCAGGATCCTCAAAATCGTCTATGACGCCTCACGCTGATGATACAGGAAAATTATGTTGCGACATTGTAGCTATGTTTGTCCTCCGGGCCTTTGTTGTGGCTTCTGCGTGTTATGTCGCGATAGTGTTTTCAGGCCTTTTTCAATTATGTCGCGACAATGTTCTATGCCTTTTTCTTGAATTATGTCGCTACATACTTTTAAAATGTTGCAACAGAGCTCAACTGAATTTGTCTTGTAATTGTCACGATATAAGTGTCTTATGTTACGACATTTATTTCATGCCTTGTAGTGTTAATTGGATGGTATGTCACGATATAAAAAGCTTTGTCACGACAAAGTTTCCTTCATCGCTTCATCAGGTCGCGACATAAAACTCGTGGTCGCGACAGAAGCTCCACCTTCGCCTTGTTTTATGTCGCGACATAAGTTTGGAATGTTGCAACATATGTTAACTGTTTTGCTCTAACTATGTCACGATGGTCTTCGAAAATGTCGCGACATTATGCAGTTCTCTTCTAGGCGCCTCTCTTCAATTAATGTCGTGACATAGCTTCTGATTGTCGCGACAAATATCTCTATCTTTAGCTTTTCATTATGTCGTGACATAAATTTCTGTGTTGTGAAATTCTTTCTATAGTTCTTCTCAACCTTTGTCGGGACAATAAAATTCTATGTCATGATAGAGTTCCTTCTCAAAGATTATGTTGCGGTCATATGACATAAACTTCTCTGTCATGACATAGCTTCTTCTTTGCCTTCATGATGTCGACTCTAAACTTTATGGTCGCGACGCACTTTGAAATTGTCGCGACATTACTCACCTTGATCCCGCCATTATCTCAAACGGTCGTCGAGAACATAAAAACTTGTCGCGACCCACTCGACGGACTCTGTCTCTTTAATTTGCCGCTTTTGTCGCAACATAGTTTTGCTTGTGTTGCATTATTCTTTCTTCCTCTTCACTCCTTATGTCGCGACACGTTTGAATGTCTTGGATAAAATGTACTGCCATTTGCTTTTATCAATGTTGTAATAGAGCAAAAAGAATGTCGCGACATTCATCTTTAAGAGCTTCTCAGGCAATGTCGCGACATGTCTGTTGTTCTTCATTATGTCGCGACATTATGAGATTATGTTGCGACATTTCTGCCTTAGCCAATTTTGTGGTGCTTTTCATCGGATTTGTTTCTTTGCCATTCAAACTTGCAAAACACAAATTTGGTGATTATTCCGCACTATGCATTAAAATGAACCATGAACCGGTTGAAAAATGCAAGAAAATGGACTAAAATAGATGGAGTTTGCACTCATCAATGAGCAGACAATTTTAAACACAATTACAAAGTGGTAGTCTTACAAGCTTATGTCCTTAAGTGAATTTATGATCAATCTGGGCCTACTAATAATAGGATGTCGATTAAGAAGTCTCGCTTCGTGTGGCCTCCCTCACCGCTACTTATTCTCGTGGGAAGGGGCGCATGGGCTTAGTGGCATCAAGCCCAGTTTAGCTATGAAAATTATTAGGTTAAAATGTTCCTGCATAGTATCAGGTCGTGGTCTAATGTGCGATGTCCTTGTTTTGTATATTGCTTAGAATGGTCAAATCCCAGAAGCTACGAGAGATAGCTTGAAAGCTGCCAATCCTATGACCTTGATCCATGTGTCTCTAGTCGGGCCACTTAGCCAGAAGTAAACATGTGTCAACCGGCGTTGTTAAAATTTCAGATGCTAAAGGGTCATAGATCGATCACGACCCCTAGAGCTCCAATTGATTCAGTTAAGAAATTACGAGTAGAAGAATTCCATGGTGCAAGTTTGGAAGAGTCTGATAAAGTTAAGTTTTGGCTAGAGATATTGCAAAGGGCTCTGGACAAAGTGAAATGCCCCCTTGAACATATGGCTAAATGTGTTGTCTCACTTCTATTTGGTGGAAGTTAGTTTTAAGAAATTCAAGTATTTCCAAACTCACTTTCTCATGACTGGTTTGGAGAATTTCGCACAAAGTATGTCACTGATGATTATAGAGAGATCATGGAAGCAATTCCTTGAATATAAATTGTGGGAAAATAACAAGCATGAATATGAGAAAGAGTTTATTGTCTCCTAAGTAGTATGTACCAAAAAACTAATTTACCGAAACTTTCATGTAGACAACTGAGGATTTTTGGCCTAAAGGAGTCTATAAAAGGCATTCACCCATCATTACATCATTTCAAGTGGTGAATTTCTACCAGCTAGTAAGTTTCTGAAGTGAAATTTAGAAATCTAAAATGATGAGTCGAAAGAAAATCGAGAGAAAATTCAGAGGTAGTTTTTCCTCCCAGAAAGAACTAGAGAATCTCAAGCAGAATCCGTACACCTGCCTACTACGAGAGGTAGGGAGATACAGACCCCACGACACTGCTCCGATGAAGGCACTTCAATCGACAAGAGAGGAAAAGGATTGAATGCTCGCACCGCCACAAACATCATCCCCGTACTTTGGCAGATGGATAAATCGGGTTGTTTCCTCGATGTGGCAAAGATGTATTCACTTTATAGTGAACTGTCCGAGAGATTCAAGAGTTCTAGAAATCCTCATGAAGTAAAGCAAAGGAGATCCAATGTACCTCACCGACTCAGATAGGTAGAGGGCGAGGTATTTGGGGTGGGCAACAAAGAAGAAGTATTGCACGAACAATAAATCGCCTCTAACACTATGAAGTCCTGCTCGGTTTATGCTATGAGAGTCACAAGATCGTGATGCACCATGTAACACCCTAAAATTAGACCATTGTAGTTTATTATATGTTTAGGTATAATATAAGTAAAATTTGCATTTTTGGAAATTTGAGCACTAAGGTTAAATTGCAATTTGCTAATTCAAGACCTGGTGATATAAAATAAAAGATTATATGTTAAGTTAGAATAATGATGTTGATTTAAAATAATAGAAAGATAAAGGACCAAATGCAAAGGCTAAGGAATTACTACAAAAAGAGGTAAAGCAAAACATGGCCTTATAAGAAATGGGATACGACTCAAATTGTTCTGGGATGAGACAAGTTTCATTTTTGATTTTTTTCGTGGGCTTGGAGTGCTGTGGCTTATGGCTCGATGGCAGAGCCAAGTTTGGTTTGCTTTTCTTCCCATTTTGTTTTAGGTTCTCCTGCTCAAGTAAGAAGAAAAGAGAAGAAATCAAGGTATGGAACTTTGGTACGAAACCTTACATGTATGGAATTCTTATATGAAAATATGATTTGCTGGTTAGAAACCCTCCTAACTCTCTCTCTTTGCCTATGTTTAGGTTCAAGAACCCTATCTCCTGAGCCTAAAAGTGGTTTTTGTTGGTTTTAGCCCGCCTTGTGGTTGGTTTGGCTCTTAGGGTTTGAAATTGGTGAAAAGTGCTCGCGCCCCAACTCGAATTCGACCCGACCTAGCCGGGACCCCTCGTGACCCGAGGACACGAACCACCAAATCCATTTATCTCAAAACACATTTCATACTTATTTTCAATGTGATATTTAATATCCATTTAAATCATATTTATGTATGTATGAAAATATGATCTCATTACTAACACGCATTATATATAAAAATATACATCAATCATAGAGAGCTCCATCATTTGCCTCAATTTCCATTTATACAAGACGATATTTCTCGCCCGTTTAAACATTTACAAAACATCAGAGTTCATGTCTAAACGAAGTCAAAATATTATACTTTTCCATGAAGATTTATACATCTTTGTTTTGGTAATACAAAAATAATTACATGATTTTTTTTTGAAATGAAATGTATGCATGAGACAGAGCATTTCCATTTATACTCGCATGATCTCGACCACGAATACCCGGCTCAAGGGTCTTTGATCTCGCCTCATTCACTGCACCAAGACGTGATGAAACAACGCGCTACATTTTCATGGGTTTAGTGGTTCTATGCATTTCTATCCTCTCATTTCAATCAAAGACAAAATATGTATCTTTTCTCAAAACAACATTTTGGCACATTTTCAATGGTCAATGCAATAAACAATATATGTTAATTTTTAATTCAAAACTCAAATTATGCATATTTCACATATTTACTTATGTTTACCTTTAAATGAATTTAACCATGACTTTCTGCATAGGATAACGGAAATCACCAACACGGGTCTCTGGGTTGCATCGATATAAAACATTTAATAACATAGTACGATCCCGATGGTCAAGTTGATCGGTTATTTACAAATTCATTTTGTGTACACTACCGATATCACACCCTATCAGTTACGACCTAAGATGCCACTATTAACTCTTTCGTCGCAGCATCGCTACATTGACCCTTATTGGTACACTAACTATCCTTAACTCGAATATCAGCCTTACAACATTCTCAAGGGCATTACTCAATCATGCAAATTACACATCAGATATACATATATACCTAATAAGCACATTTTGATGCTCATGTAGTCGATTGCAATCAATTTCCCAATCACTTAAAACAAATTTGTTATGTTAAAAAGCACCCATGCGCTCTATGTAAAACCATCTCCGCTGACAAATCCAATACAAAGCTACAATAAGAAAAGAAATGAGTAAAGCAATAAACCAAAAAAGGTTTTGTCGCCTCAGACTCCTATCCCTAGAATCCCGATCTTACTCAGTTTCCTGCCACCAACCCCTAATCCATCACAAACAAAGAGAAAAGAGTTAGAGGTCATGCATGCCAATGTTTTTAGTTAGGGTTGATTTTCACCAATACAATTCTTCACTTGTAAAATTTTCTAGGAACAATGAGCCATATTTTACCCAAAGCCTTCCTTAAGTCCATTGTTCCTCTATAAATATATTTTATTCATAAATTTGGAATCATCCACCCGAGCAATCAAAACCTCAAGATATGTTCTAAACAATCGACTACTTTGCTTTCAAAACAAAACCATAATTTGGTTCGAAACATAGTTTTCACTTTTGACCACTTTTGGTCCAATGTAAAGTATAAATTTGAATATACTTGTTTCAAGGAAATTTTTTTCTCCTAGAAGTCTAGTTTACTCAAAAAATTTGAATCAATTAATTTGATGAAATGAAACTCAACTGGCGGCCTAAATACCGGGTAAATTGTCCAAAAACACCTAAACTGCATCTAAACTTCAGAACTTAATTTGCCTCGAAAACAGAGCTTCACTTTGATGAATTTCTAGGTCCAAATTTGAATACACTTATTTCAAGAAAATTTGTTCTCCTAGAAGTCTAGTTTACCAAGAAATTTGAATCACTCAATTTGGATGAGTAATGGCCAAAACAAAAACATGGGTTTTGGAAATTTTGACAGCATCTCCCCTAAAACCCCAACATTTCCTTTATACAAAAATTCCTCAAAACCAATCCTAATCAAAGAAAAAGGCTGTTTTAATCCTAACTCAAACATATACATATAGAGGTGGTTTTACCAAACCCAAACACAATCAAAGCAAGGAGTTAGAGGGTTTCTAACATTGATCTTCTTGATCTTCACTAGCGTTTTCTTTCTCTCCTTCTTCTTCAAGAACAAGTAGAGTCCAAAGATGGCTTTTCCCCCTTTCTCAACAATAGCCCTAGCTCCCCTTTTGCTCAAATGAGAAATAATCTCATTTCATTAGACCAAATTTGGTCTTATTCTCATCTTGTATATGTCTTGTCTTCTGCCTTCCCCTTTTGGCTTTCTTTTCATTTTTTCATTAAAGTTCTTCATTTCTATTTCATTTGCACAACAACTTATCACATTTCTACTTCTTGCATATACTCTTCTTTCTTCATTTATGACACCTTAAGTCCTCATTTTGACATTTTACCAATTTAACCTTGACTATTGTATTAATTTCAGTTTTATTTTTTTATTTTCACTTTAAAAACATTTATTTCTATCACTTAAAATCGATAAAATACAAATAAATAAAATAAAAATTTATAATAGAATATAATACTATAAGGTAAAATAATAAGACAAAAAGGTTGTTTTCGACAGTTACAAAGAGGCAACCTCGCTATATCTCGGCAGTAAATCATGTGTGAGTACCGATAACGAAGTTGAGCATCTATATCAAAGTGGTTAAGGTCCGTATAGTCGAGTACCGGTAATCGAAGTTGGGTACCAAGACTCACCAATTGCTTAAGTGTCTCGAGTACGGTCATGAACCCCGTTGCTTCGTTTCCACCCGCTAATTTCAATGAAAGGGTCGCATGTATAAAAGTCATATGAAAATGCTCTCGTTCGCCCCGCCAGTCGAACGGGCAAAACATTGTGTCTTGCCCTTATTTTCTAATGTGATTAAGAACAATATAACAAGCTCCAGAATACATATAGTCGTGATGCTCTTTAACATCTGCGACAGTGAATGCAAAGGCACGCTTGATCAAGGTGACGACATTCCCTTTGCATTGTGCTACGACACCTCTCGTTACGCGCAGCACGTCGCTTAGCGCGCACGGTACCATCAAGTAGCGCTACGACATTTTCGCTTACTCGCATGCACATCTCTATTCAGTGCGACGACACTCTTGCATTATGCTACGACACCTTTGTTACATGTAAGGCGTATTAATGCCTCTATTCGCATTGTATCGTGACCTCGGCACCTATTGTGTTGCGTCCCTCTCATTCATTGTTACCGGGTTTATACAGTAAACATTTATATGATAAGAATATGAATAACGAATAATAAGAAAGCATAAGTAATTAGTTCTACTCTGTTCTGTATTGTATCTTTAGGTACCTTCTGTACAAGATCTCTGTTCTGAACTCCTACGGGAGATATGAAAATCACTTTATAAGAATTATGTTATATGAAAACTCCGTTATAGAATTATGTTATACGTAAACTTTGACATATGCATTATGTTATATGTGTATCATGTAATTACGGACCACTTCAAGTGGTCATATCCTCTATTCGCTTCCCCACTAACCTATAAGCTCAAGACGTAATCGGGCGAGGACATCCGAGGCATTCAAGATACGATGTGGGGCCAACACAAGAATAAGAGTCCACTGATGGTGTTTTGATTTTTGGTTTTGGAATGTAAATGTAAAAGTTTTTATAATAAATGTGGAATTTGTTTATGTACAAGTAAACGGACTCGTGAATACGATAGACGCTTAAATACCACTACGGTGGTAGTACCAGAAGTTTTATTTCCTTATGGATTTGAGAGTATGAATGGGCCCACCAACAACCAAAAGCGGGTTAAAGAGTCCCGCCTCCCATGCCGTCCCTCTCTTCTCTCGCCTGCATGGGGTGGGCATGACACACCAAGGGTTATCGCAGGTAATTTCACTTTCTATGACACTGAAATGCATGCTTTGGTAGATCCAGGTTCTACACATTCTTATATATGCATTGAACAATTGAGTGATAACTGCCATCGCAGAGCTTTTTAGCATATGACATGCATGTTATTAGTCCCTGGGGTACAAGAGCTGGGAGTGTATAAGAACATTCCCCTAATGGTCCATGATAGAGAGTTGTTCGATTGATTTGATTGATTTTCCTTTTCATGAATTTGATTTGATTTTGGGGATGGATTGGTTATCCAAACATCGGATTATAGTTGATTGTGATAAGAAAAGAGTAGTGCCTAAATGTTCTGACTTGTCAGAGGTAACTGTACATGGTATCCGATTTGGATTAGTGTAAATGTGTAATTGCCACGCAAGCCCTACTTTTCTTAGAAAAGGTTGTGAAGCATTTTTGGCCTTGGTGCTTGACTCTAAGAGGGGACAAGTAAATCTGGAAGATATTCCAGTGATAAAGGAATTTCCTGATGTGTTTCTCGAGGAATTACCGAGTTTACTACCCGAAAGAGAAGTAGATCTATCTATAGGGCACCTTATCGTATGGCTCCGGCTGAACTAAAAGAGTTGAAGACTTAACTACATGACCTATTGGATAAGGGATTCGTCCGAGCTAGTGTTTCACCCTGGGGTGCGCCGATTTTGCTCAGAAAAAGAAAGATGATTAATTTTTAGATGTGCATTGATTATCAGCAAATAAATAAGGTAACTGTGAAAAATAAATACCTGTTGCCGATAATAGAAGATCTTTTCGTTAGTTGAAAGGAGTGAGTGTATTTTCAAAGATAGACCTGAGATCGTGATATAAACAACTTCGTGTTAAAGATGCTGATGTCCCGAAAATAGCTTTTAGAACCCGATATGGTCATTATGAGTTTTTAGTAATGCCGTTTAGGTTGACTAATGCATCACCAAAAAGATTCACGGACTTGATGAATAAAGGTGGCCCCACCCTTATTTAGACTAGTTTGTAGTGGTATTCATAGATGACATCCCGGGTGTATTCTAAGGATGAACAAGAATACGAACAACATTTGAAGATAGCGTTGCAAATCCCGAAACAATTGTTTGCAGTTAAGTACTTTTGGCTTGGCTAAGTGTCATTCCTAAGCCATATCATGGTCTACGCAGGGTATTGTGAGCAGACCCTCGCGAAGATCGCCGATTGTGAGCTGAAACTCCGCCAAAATGTAATAGAGGGCGAGAGGTTTTGGTTTAGCCAGTATTACTGACGGTCAGAAGGGATTCTTCGCCATAGGCCTCTCCACTTACCAAGTTACTTCCAGAAAAGGTGAAGTTTAAATAGATGACAAGTGTCACCAAGTTTTGATCAATTAAAAATATCGTTGAAACACTAGCAGCAACTTTCAACCTACTTCTGCAGAGAATATGCCATGTATGTACGATGCTCAAGGATCGCCTGACGTATTGATGCAAGATGGAAAAGTGGTGGCATGTGCCTCAAGACAGTTGAAACCGCATGAGCAGAATTATCCCACACATGATCTGGAGTTAGCAGTTGTAGTGTTCGCTTTGAAAATATGGCGACACTACTTATATGGTGAAAAATGTAGAATATTTACAGATCATAAGAGTCTTAAGTATCAGTTAACTAAGAAGGAATTGAACTTGAGGCAACGTCGATGGTTGAGCTGTTCAAAGACTGATTGCATAATCGACACACCTAGAAAAACTAATGGTATGACGCCTTAAGTAGAAAAACAATTTCTGTTTTGTCCCTGAAGCATTGTGCATGGGGATTTAAGTTTGATGGAGCTTTATTAGCTCAATTAAGAGCTATGTCCGAAAGGAGGCAGATGATGATTGGTGCTCAAAAAAATGATGTCAAGTTACAACAAAGGTTACCAATGTGTAAATGGAGACAAGTCTCCACTATTCTATGTATTAGTAAATGAAGGTTTGATTTACAAGAACAGATTATGTGTACCGAATGTCCAGGAAATGAAAAAGAAATTGATGTATGAAAGCCAAAATACCGTATTCACCATGCATCCTGGAGGTAACAAGATGTACCATGATTTGAAACAATA
Source organism: Tetrastigma voinierianum (assembly GCA_016808115.1). Classification (NCBI taxonomy): domain Eukaryota; kingdom Viridiplantae; phylum Streptophyta; class Magnoliopsida; order Vitales; family Vitaceae; genus Tetrastigma; species Tetrastigma voinierianum. The sequence goes on from JAEQBH010009128.1 coordinate 88,859, forward strand.
CTATTGGTGGCGAGGGATGGAAAAGGATGTAGTAGAGTATGTATCCAAATGTCTGACTTGTTAGCAAGTAAAAGTTGAACATCAAGTATCGGTCCGGTCCTGCAAACCCATCCCACCTAATAATGGAAGTGCTGACAAACATTACTATAGATTTGTGTTCGCTTTCCCTCACCCAAAAGAAACATGATTCGGTTCGGGGCAATCGCTACGTATCACACGCTTTGCCTACTTCTTATCGTACCAGCCTTGACTATTCCATTGATCTGCTAGGAGGAGATGTATGTGATTAAGATTGTTCAGTTGTAATGGCATTCCATCATTACTAGTGTTTAACCATGATTCATGGTTTACATCAAGATTTTGGAAAGAATTACAATCAACCTTAGGTACTTGACTAAATTTTAGTGTAACCTTCCATCCACAAATAGATGGACAATCTGAAAGAGTGATTCAAGTGTTAGAAGACAAGCTTCAATTTTGTGTGCTAGATTTTCCTGGAAGTTGGGATAGATATATTCCCCTTATGGAATTTTCTCCTCATAACAAATGACTAAACAAGTGTCGTACGGGCCCCTATGAAGCTTTGTATGGCAGGAAATGTAGAACTCCTATATGTTGGATGTAATTCCAAACATATGAAAGTAATTGGTCTTAACATAGTGAAAGAGACAGAAGAGAAGGTTAGGGTAATTCAACAAAGGTTAAAAGCGGCTAGTGATGGGCAAAAGTCATATGCATATCTAAAAGAAAAGATATTGAATATGAAGTAGGCGATAAGGTTTTCTTGAAAGTATCACCGTGGAGAAGTACCCCGCTGGAAAGAAAGGAAAACTAAGTCTCAAGGTTTAATTAACCTATGAGATTTTAGAAAGAATTAGACCAGTGGCCTATCGCTTGGCACTCTCCGGAGTCACAAATTACATAATGTATTTCATGTCTCAATGCTTCGAAAATACTGTTCTAATGAATCTCACATCTTGTCAGTACAAGATGTACACGTGCAATCAGACTTCACTTATGATGAAGAACGCAAAGCCATTTTAGCTCGTGAAGTGAAAAAATTATGGAACCAACAAGTTCCTCTAGTAAAGGTGCTTTGGCAACACCACTAGATGGAAGGTGCTAAACTTAGAGCCTAATAGACAATGAGGGCACGCATTCTTGCAATTCCTGTCTCTGATAGCAATTTCGATGACTAAATTCTTTTATGAGGCGTTGTAACACTCAAAATTATACCTAGTAGTTTTATGATTATGTTTAGTGGTATAATATAAGTGAAATTTGTTGTTCGAAATTAAGAGCTTATAGAAAAGGGTAAAATGGTAATTTGACAAATTATGGCTCAAAGGACATAAGATGTAAAGATTATATGCTATTGTAGGAATCGGTGGATAAATTAATTTGCAAATTGAATGAAGAAAAAGGACTAAAATTCAAAAAGGGATAATTGAAACCAAAATCCCTTAAGACACCAAAATGTCTTCTAGGATAAACATTCTCCTCATTTTGGCTTGGGAGGCTCTAGTACACAAACTCCTGGAGAAGAAGCCATCCTTGGTGATTTACCCTTTTGGTCAGATCTAGTCTTGTTCAAGCAAGAAGAAAGGAAGCTTGGTTGAGAAGTTCTAAGAAATCCGTGTTAGAAACTATCCTAATTCCTTTCTTTGAAACTATGTGTGGTTAGGAACAAGGTTAAAATACTTCAGCTTCTACGAATATGATTTATTTCGATTTAGGGATATATCGGAGATATATCTGGATATTTTGCTACGAATATCGATATATCGAAAAATTAACAAAAATACTTTGAAATTCATGTTCTTTTGTAAAAGTGTAAAAATGATATTAATAATCAAATATACATTGATATTATACTAAATTTTGGTCTTTCAAAATCAAAATGAAGATGAATTTGGCTTCATCAGTAACATTTAACTATGATCCCATTTCGTGAAGACAATACTCGATACTAAGACATAAGAGTTATGATAATATTGATTAAGTAGATCAACATGCCATGCATAAATGTCTCGACTTGTACCCACAACCAATCGTGCGGATAGGGAAATTTAGGTTCACCCACACGCTTGTTTGAAATCCTCGGCTGCATCGGATATGGAATTTAATGGCATTCAGGGGATCACGAGGATAGTTAATCATTCCATATTCACCAATGGAAACTTGAAGGATGAAGAAAGCCACCATAACTCATCAGGTAAGGAGGAAAATCGTTGACATCATTGATGAATCATTGTATCGGGAAAGTGCCAATGCTTATGGACCCAAAACTAGCCGAAACAATCCCTCATCAGGCAGCCATCCTTCTTTGTTGACCTTTATATGGCTTTCCAATGGATCCAATACCTGAACCAGCTCTCCTAGACCCGTGGTCTTCATCTTATGTAGCACATGTGAAATCATCTTCACCAGTGAATGGACTCAATGGATATTCACTTTGTTGTTGATCTACATTATCCCTACCATCATTTTCAATATCACTACCATCATTGGTCCCCTCTCCTCTTGAGCCATCATTGGATTTGATTTTGGATCAAATTTGACCGTTAGATCTTGATCTAGCCATTAGAAATCAATTCTGGCCGTTAGATCAAGTCAAATATTCAAAATCCACCGTCAGATAAAAAATATGATCGTTTGAATCAGCGGATTGAATTACGCCGCTGGATCAACACGATTGAACTATAGCCGCCAGATCCGTAGGTAGCTACCGGAGATTTTGAAAAACCTACAAATCTCTTCAAATTTCTTCCACGCGTCCTGGGTAATTATTCAATCATTGATCTTCAAACAATATATTGTCGATATATCGGTAAAGCAATATATTGGCGATATATCGCCGATAGTGAGCCATCGCAAATTGCAAAAACCTAAAGTGACAAGTGTGTTTGTTCCACGCATAGTTGTCGTCGATATTGTCGCCGATATATCGCTTACTTACCGATATATCGATGATTTTGGCCGATTTTTCCTTTATTCGACTATTGTTTGTTGATATCGTGTCGGGATGGCCCGACACGCTAAATGTCGACGATATATCGCGACATTTCCAACAATCGCCAGAAAACCTAACTCATTATAAAGGTAATTTTATTTGGTCGTCGCTTGTGGTTGGTTTGAGTTTGCTTTTGTTTCGTTGAAATCTTCCAAGATAAGAGGGAAGAAAGGCCCATTTCTGCTTTCTCGCATGACACCTTCGCCCTTAAGCGAAGAAGTGCTCGCTTAAGAGAAGGTCTGCCGCCAGGGCAAACCCAGACCACTCCCTCGAGATCATTTTCTACCGCCTGTTTAAGGTCCTGGCCGCTTAGACTAACCCGAGACCAATTTATGACTCTCGCTTGCTCCGGGCCTAGGCGAACTCGCCGCTTTCGCCCCACCAAACCTCGCTGTTCTTACCCTCTT